>ARYC01000307.1:0-182342 GCA_000711775.1 Oxytricha trifallax | reverse complement strand
CAACCCGCCATAGAGCATTAATAAATCCCAGCCAAAGTTGACTATTAATGCAAAGAATTCAATATAGTTTTCCCTTACAAGTCAACTTATAAGAGACACTTGAGAGATATACATAACGATATGCCAAGGTTATATCTCAAGCATTAAAAGAAAGATGGGAAGTATGTCTGTGAGTTCTTTGAGAAGCCATATTCTCTACTAGAGACCTTAAAGTGCACTTAAAGAAAAAGCACAATTAAAGTTTTGTCTTTATTCATGAACCTACTGGGAATAGATTCCTCTAAAAGAGAAGATCAAGAAACCCAGTGGAGTCTCTTAGAGTTGAAGTCTAGAAGTAAAGTTAAAATGAAGAAAGCAGTCAAGAACTTTCCAGTCTCTGAGATCAATAAAATCATGGTTAAAATAGAGGCAATGAAGATTCCCATATTAAAAATTATTGACTTAGATTCTTGTCTCGAAAGCTATCTCACTCTTGAAGATAAAATAGAGAAGAGAGTCATTACTGATGATTAATATGTTTATAAGATATATCCTTTCAATTACTTCCTTGCTGATGACAAGTTCCAAATGGAATTTGCTAATGAATATTATGCTCTTTAAAAGGCAAAGTTAAATGAGTGTAGGCATATCATCTAGCTTGATGCTATTTTACTTGGTAAAGATCATGTAGCCTTCAGGCTTCCTTTACTTGAAATGACTTACAGAGAATTTTTATCTGACAATAGATGTCAGAGATAAATTAGCTAGATAGTATAGCAGATAGTTGAAGGAATTGAAGAGCTTCACAAGCTAGGTTATGTTCATAGAGACTTAAAGCCAGAGAACATCATGATGAACTTTCAGCCTCTTAGAGTTTATATTATTGACTTCAACAGAGCTCAAAGAGTGCAAGCCTCTGCATAAGGAAATGTATACGGCACTCCTGGATATTTCCCAGAGAGAGAGGATTGGAGAGATGGAGACACTTAATGGGATATCTGGGCTCTAGCAGTAATAATAATAGAGAGCGACATGCCAAGAAACGATTACTTTAGCTGCAGGGGTGAGAGAGATTCTAAGCAAAGAATCAAACAATATCTCGATAAAAATAAAATAAATGGAGGTCTCAGAGAACTTGCATACTCAACTATTATCAAGCCAAGCTAAGAGAATTAACAAACAATAGAAACAATCAAACATCAACTTAGAAAGATAAAATTCAGAGAACTGCCACATGACTCTAAGCTTATGTTTGTGTGAAATATTTTAAAAACTCGCTTGTTATACTCACTTAAAATACTAATATTTAAACATTAAACCCCTACATAAACCCTATTAAAACCCTAATAAAGTATGCACTAATAGTCTACTTTTATCAATCAAAAACTCAATCAAACTACTGAAAGGGTTTTGGGGTTTTGAGTGCATACAATAGTAGCAAGATCCTCCACAATGATAGGCAGCAATATTGCAACAAAAATTGCACTTGTACTAAATGTAAGTTGCTCCATGTCCTTTCTACTCACAATAAGAAATGCCATACTGTTAATTCTTATCTTCTCCGAAAAATTTACATTTAGGGCATTTAAGATCCCAAAGGTTCTAATTCCATTGAATCTAATTTACTACTCCAAATCCTCCAGCAGCCGGCTATTACTGTTGCTACAAATTTGGATCTTAGTCGCATTATTTCAATCCACCAAAGAATGGATTCTGGCATGTATAGCACTTATAATAGTTCAAGTGATCGAATGCAAATGCTTCTAGATTGTTGAAATATTCATTTTTTGGGTCTTTGAGCCTCTCGTCATGCTAGAGTCCTTCGTGCTCAGCTCTCTTGACACACTTCTCTTTAACTTTTCTCTGTAAATCCTTGGCTTAGGTCAATAGTTAGTTAAAAGCGATATGTTTCGGATCTACTTCAGCCCACTAATTACAAGAGGGACAGTGATATTACTTGAAACTTATTGCCAGACCTTATGGTTATGCGTATAATCTTTAATTCATGCATTGGTAATGGAAGATGTGCTTGCATTTAAGAAATTTTGAAATATAAAATAACCTACAATAAGGCACTGTAAAACAATAATCTATTTTTATATTTTTAATCCTATTTATATTTAAGCTGAATAACTGACTGCTCTCCTAACCCTGCAACATAACAAATTACACAGTAAGAATCTGCATTTTCTCCTAGAGTAAGGTCTTCATTTTTGGCAACACAATCTTCATGAAGACAAGGAGGATGTTCCTGTTCACCATTATATCCATTACAGGGATGACCACATGGATTAAAGACTCGGCAAATTTACCAGGACTTATTTCTGCATTCTTACTTCGTGCAAAAGTTTTACTTATCATTAAAGAAATGAACTACAATTATGATTTTCATTTGAAACTTAAAATGAATAATCATTCTTCAGGACTGCCTTACAGAATCTGCATTTAGGTGCCATCTTGTTTTTATTATGCTACTCACAGTTCATGCCCAGATGATAAGGCTCTTCTCCACATTTAATACAAAAGTTGTTGCCACAGTCTGGACATCTAACTCTGAACTTGCTCATATGTAAAGCAGCCACTTTTGTGATGCTTTTACCATCATCTTTCTTCACCATGCAGACATCTCCTTATGTTACCTCAATCATGTTTCCGCATTTACACTTTATTAAATCCATCTCTTCAGACAAAAACTTCTTTACAGATGTTTGTTACAGATCGTCAAAAACTTTGTCACCTAAGACTTATCTAAGTTCAAATTCCATAAGGAATTAATTGCAATCTAGCTAAGGACACTTTACTTCAGGGAACTGTTTTTCTGATGCTATTTTGATGCATGATTTGCATATAATTAGTTTTGAAAAATAGCTTAAGTAAATCTCAACAATGTGAGATTAATTTCATGTATATATTGTATACAGTGGCAGCACTTTTCCAAGAAAATAAATTCTTCAAAGTTTTTATCATTCATTACTGATTGACATGAACCACACTTCATTTATTCCTCTTCTCGAATAGGATAATAGTCAATCTCCATCTTTTAGTCTTAGTTTATCTATTAATTATAACTGACCTTCTCCTCCTCTTAGTCCATTTTTTGTTGAACATTTTGTTACTTAATTTTCTGATTGGCTTATTTTCCCTTGATCTGATCAGATAATTTACTGTCTAAATCTTACTACTCTGACAACTCTGCGTTCATCAATACATCTATGTCATTATTTGCAGCTGCAATTATCTTAGGCTACTCTTACTATGTTTTTAAGCGTTTAATGCCTTGCTAAATTAGTGGACCATCCTCTTGGGCCTTCTCCTTTTACGAATCCTACAAATTTTACTGTCCACCATGACTCTTTCTAAGATTATAGCTACTCTTTTTGAAATCATTAAACTTTTACTCGAACATTAGGTAAAGAGCACGCATATTTCTCCACTAAGCAATCTGGTCTTGCTCAACGGCGCTATCGACACATTTTTCCCATTCTTAGTAAAATTTCTGATATTTTTGAGACATTTTAGTGCAGGCTTTCATGTGATCAGGAAGCTGTTTTAGGTCTGTAATTTCCAATCCACATTTGCAATCAAAGCATAGTCTTGATAAAACACAATAAATAATATGTTTATTTTAAGTATTTATTTAAATATGAAAAAAATAAGCTAAAATCATGTTAAAACAATTTTTTGTTGTCCTAAAATAATAAAGTTTACTCCCTCAAAATCATCTCTAGTTCTTTTTTTAGATTAATTAGTTTCAGAATTATTTTTGGGCTGATTTTATTATTTATTTTGCTATTCGTCATTCCCGAATGTCATTTGTTTATTATTGTTTACCTAAAAAAGATCTGAATTTCTATTTTAATTTTTAGATATCAATAGATGCATTAAAAATAGCATTCATTGAGCAATAATATAAGTGTTTATGAGTTCAAAAGATTCTTGGATATCTTCTACTTTGTTTTCCATTTTAAGCTTACTAAATCAATTTGATTTATTTAAGTTTTTTTTAATATTTAATTATAATTTTTTTAGTAATTTTACATTTTTCCATTTGTTACTAAATTCATATCAATTAAAAACATAATTTAAATGATAATTTTAATTGACAAAGTATAAATCTTAGGAATTTATACTTTAAAAGTTTACTAAAATTTAAACAATATTTTGACCTAAATTAAAATTTATCAATATCAACTTGATAATAGTTTATTGTATGTTTAAAATGAATGGGTTAAATTTATTATATGCTATTACATAAATAAATTATTATAATTTTATCATTTATTATAGAATTAAATTTATATAAAAAAAAACTAATCATTTCTATGTATTAACTTTTATATATTTTAATACTTTCGGCAGTATTAAGTCAAGTGGATGAAATAAATATAAATAATGAGGGGTGAATGATGAAGTTATTATTAATAATAATAAATAGCTTATTACATAGTATTAACTATATTACAATTATGGCTTCACACAAACAAGGAATATCATTAGGAGCAGGAGACTCTGATGATGATCAATTCGGCAAGATCTGAATATTATATATAGTATTTTCATTATTTTCTGATTAAATTAGATCCCACAAGCACCAAACACCCAAAACACCTGCACCGTGGAGATCTCTCCAAATCAATTCGGAGATGACGATTCAAGTGATAATGATTACTCATCAAATGCTATCTCATCTACTCAAATTGATACAACCACATCTTTAATATAAGCTTATGTAAATTTTTAATAAAATGTTTGCAATTAATTGGATAATTTACATCTAAAACTCAATCGAAAGCATGTGATATGGGTACTGACTACGACCCACCCACTCGCACTTAGGGAGTGGACGAATATCAAATGTCAGATGCTACTCTAAGACTCCTCGAGAGAGAATTAGGTTAAACTAACTCCCTTAGACAGCAAAACGCTCAACAGAGTATATTTTGAATTATACTGTATTGTATTTAATGACCAAAGTGATAATGAAATTCTTGAAGTTACTTCGATATATAGTTAAAGATTGACATCAAAATATATTTATAACATTTCAATAGAGTTAAATGTTGAACAGTTTCCAAGCACAAACCGAAGATAGCAAAGTTTAACCAGAAGAACTAAAGCAAAGTGAGATTAAGCAGACATATCAGTAGAAAAATGGAAGAACAAGAGCTTTTCACACCAATAACAAAAATGAGAATCATGAATCAGAGAAAAAGGAGAAAGAACCAATATCCAAGACTAAAGAAAAGAGACATAAGTGGCATGAAGCCAAGAAGGAGAAGAAAGAGCAGAGAGAAGACGATTGGGCTAATGGCACTCACAAGAAGAAAACTGATTATGATCAATTATTTTATAATTGATAATGTTTTGAGTTGCCTTTACTTTAGCATTTATACAAGATTTTTAAAATATTTATTAAGTTATGAGCTATTGGAAATGAAAAACAACGAGGACTTTAAGCAATACTACAAGAACTTGAGAATATTGCCAGAGGAGGAATTCGAAACTTTCTACAAAACTTTACAAGAGCCACTAGACATTTGCTTCAGAGTAAACTCAGTAGAGTAAGAGTTTTAACTAATTAATTCATCATCTTTTATAGTAAGCATTTTGCAAAGACTCAGCAAGAAATCAATGACCTCATTTTGAAAATTAAATAAATTGAGGATATTAAAGATAAAGTGCCAAAGAGACTTGAGTGGTACCCAAATGACCTCGCTTATACTTTTAATGAATGCAGTAGAGCTGAGATGAGAGCTAACCCACTTTTAAAGGTAAATATTTACTAACAAGTGTTCTTTTTAACCTTAATTTATATAGAACTTCCATTAATTCTTGATATTGGAAACTGAAATGGGTAGAATATTTAGATAGGAAGCTGTTTCTATGATTCCAGTAACACTCCTAAAAATTGAGCCTCATCACTCCGTGATCGATATGTGTGCTGCACCAGGTTCCAAGACCATTCAAATTTTGGAGTATTTACATTAAGGTATGAATAAAGTACCAAATGGCTTTGTCATTGCTAATTTTATAATATGATCATATTTTATACTATTAGAGATTTTAAGATTAAATAGAAACTCAATTAATTTTTGTGTTTGAATGACACAGATCAGAAAAGAGCATACTTATTGACTCATTAGGCTCGTAGACTAAACTCATCGGCTTTGTTGATTACAAATAATGATGCAAGATTTATGCCAAACATGAGATTTGAAGATGCACAGAAACATCATCATAATTTAAAGTACGATAGAATACTCTGTGATGTATTATTCTAATAACTGATATATTACATAAAATTAAGGGGAACTTATTGCAGATATAACTTGGCTTATAGATAAAACTAAAGTTCATAAAAATCAATATACTTTTGATGTTCCTTGCTCTGGAGACGGAACTTTACGTAAAAACCTAGCACTCTGGAGAAACTTTAACTCACATTTGGGCCACGCATGTCACCCACTTCAATTAGATATTCTTGAGAGAGCCTTCAAAATGCTGAAGAAGGGAGGTAGATTAGTATATTCTACTTGCTCTTTCAATCCAATTGAGAATGAAGCAGTTGTTGCTGCTGCTCTCTCTAGACATATCAAATAGATGGAGTTAGTCGATGTCTCGTCTGAAGTTAGCCCATTTATAAAAAATATAAACATGGAATATCTGTATTTGTTTGGAATATTTATGAATTACTATATAGAACATAGCCCACATTTGAAATATAGACCAGGTCTTGTAAACTGGAGAGTGTATCATAGAGCCAAGGGTAAGAGAATACCAGAGGCATGGTATGAATCATATGATAAAGTCTAAAATATCCAAAGAAAGATCGTCAAAGAAACTATGTTCACAGATACTTACACAATTATGACTTTACAAAATTTTTATTAGAATTTATGGTTTATTTAAGTCGATTTAACATATAAAAAAATTAATGAATGTTCAATAACGAGCCAGATAGAACAGATGACATGAAAAATGATCCCTTAAACTTGCGCAGATGCATGAGATTTTTCCCACATGACGACAATTAAGGAGGTTTCTTTGTCGCAGTCTTTACTAAGATTCATGAGATTTGTTAAATTAATTACAGATAATTGTACTTTTTTTTAGATCATGTAATATTATTAACTTATGACCAGGAAGAAGGGATTGTGTACGATGATATGTACTCTATGAATGCATGGAGTGATCCAAAAGTGAAGCAAAAGCCCATTTTAGAGGATTTGAGAGATTTTGCTGAAGACTATGAAAAAGAACTCAAAGCCTACGATTTAAATTTATTGTATGTGAAAATTATCAATTTTCCAAATAATCATAAGGAAGAGAAATTTATTATATTTATAATAAAAATATTCAACGAAGAGAAGCATAACGTTCCAGCAGATTAATCTCAGCAAAATTAAATTCTATAGATGGTGAAAGAAGCTCAAGCTTAGTAAAAGCAATAACTCAAGGAATCTGGAGTTCAACTTGGAAAAATGAGTTATTGCTGAAATTTCTTGATTTTATGATAAATTTAAAATGAGTTATGCTATTAAGCTAGTTATTTATTCTAAACTTGAAATTTAAAGGGAATTTTTCAATAAATTACATAGAAATATATTTAAACTCGTAATGATGGCATGAAATTTTTATTTTTAACTAAGGGGTATTTATAACCTAAATAATAGTAAGTAGATGAGGAAAAGGAGCATCTGTTCCCATTTGAGAAATTAATTGATAACAAATAAGAATTATGGATGAATTTGCAGATGTTCTATGGTATCAGTAGTGAGTTCCCAAGTGAAAATTTGTACTTCCAAAAGGACACTACCAATTTCATTGTGTTATAAATATAGTATTGTTAAATTAGATTTATTGTGTGTTTAAAAACAATTAAAATAATATTAATATGTATTTATATATGTGTTTGGTAGCAATGGCATTAATACTTTGATGAGGTGCCAAAGAAAATACAAATTTAAGGTAGTGAATATGGGAGTCAAACTTTTCTGTAAAAACAGGGATAATAAGTCACCTGCTTAAGTAAGTTTAATTAAAAGCTATCAACCCCAACAAAACTTGAACAATCTTTTTTTTAGTTATCAACCATCACCTTTAATCTATTTTCTATAGTATCGTCTCTTGTAAGAAGGTCTGGAAATTCTTATGCCTTACATGTCAGATGATAGAAAGATCCCAGTTTCAAAGTTGCTCTTCGCTCAATTTTTAGATAAATTTAACTTCACTTAGGATGAGCTGGCTAAGATGGGACATGCAGAGCAATTTGCAGGTCGTGACCAAGGAAGTGCTGTAATGGTTTGTGGAGGAGATTTGTACGTCACTATCTGGATTGGAGTGAACAATGTTAGTTTGATGATTGGCAAAGAAGAAATTAAGAGTTTCAAGTTCTTGCTCATTAATCAGCTCGAATGAATAAGTTAAAGAAAGGGTCATTAATTAAATTAGGATTCATAGAATATTTATTTCATAAGATTTTGTCTATAATACAGTAGAGATCTGCCTTAAATCATGAAAAGAAAGCGAGTTTAATTAGAAAATTAATTAAATAATGGAATTTGATTATCAAGCTTGATAAATTTAATACTTTGGATTGGCTTTAATGCATATTATAATAAAATAATACTTACAAGCACTGTTTTATCAATAAGGTGCAAATTAAATTAGAGGTTAAAATTTAATGAATTTAACCGTCCAACCCTAGGTTATTTTACAATGCTTAATCATAGAAGAACGTATAGATAATTGAATAGCAGTTATGAGCTTAAAACTCAGGCGTGATGATTCCATAAAAATCAAAAAACTTGCACTTTGTTTTAAATTTAAGCTTTCAATGAAGAAATTTCCTGACTACTACTCATGATTTGCTTGGAGCTAGTTTTGGTTTTCCTTTCTCAAATCGACTGTTCTTATTCTTTCTTCTTCTTGCTAGAAATAGTCTTTGATGATGACTTTTTAAGTTTCATTAGCAAATCTTAATCATTTTCATTGTCACTCATTGGGTTGTCGGCCTTTTACTACTTCTTTGACTCGATTTTTGGTAATATAGAAAAATCTGTAAGTGCCTCTTTCAATGTTTTAGAACTTTTATCAGTTTTCTTTTTTCTCTCCTTGCTTTTCTTCATACTTTAACTACGATTTAATTCAATCTATGTTTGTGGCTAGATGCTTTCAATAATCTTCTACGTTAGTTAAGATGATTAAGAGTCTAAGAATAACTCTTTAACCATATCTTAAACTGTCATTTTAGAAGATAAATTTGCCAAAGTAGAAGGGTTTCTACTCAAGGTTATCAAATTCTTGGGCAAATAGGGGATGGATTTTTTCTAAAAAGGAGCCAGCGTAAGACTCATATATGAGTCTGTATTCCTCACTGTTTTCAAATATTTAAAAAGGGAAAGCTTTTTCTAAAGTTTCTATTTTCCTTACAAATATAATCTGTATCGTATATCATTCTTTTTGCAATAGAGCACTGCAAAGAAGTAGGAGAAAATTGAGTACTTGAAAGTTGTATGTGATTGCAATTTTTACACCAGTGCTTACTACTCAAGATTTGTAATTTTCTGTTTGGCTTTATTACCATTAAGTACGCCATCTTATTCATTGATCTTTTTCTCTGATGGACTACACCATTGGAAGCTAGGTGGGTAAAAAACTTTGAAGTTTTTTTTCTAACAATGCCAAAATGTAAAGGAGCTTTTAAATTTTTAAAGCGAATATGCTAACCGCAAAAGTAATGATAGATGCAAAACCACCAACTGTAGATAAGACATCTAATAAGTTATAAACTTTTCTGGATGTGGTATAAACATTGTCGTCTTGTAGTAAAAATATCTGATATATCGTTTGAGGCCTCATCTTTTTGTACGTATAAACAGGAGTCACTGTTGTAAATGTTAAATTTTTCTCATCTTTGGACGAGTAGAGCCATGAATCCTAAAGTACTGCATAGTTCTGCCCAAGTGAGAAGAATCTAACTTCTGTGTCATTAGTCATCTGAACTTAAATTTATTTAAGATAGCTTTTAATTGGATTCTCGAAATCGCCTGTATCAATATACTACTCTGAATATTTTATATATAGAACTATATCAGCTAATAATTTAACCCCAAAATCTATTGTTTGATTAGTTTTTTATTGATTAATGATGTAAATTTATAATATAATAAGTTTTTATTAGGATTTATATTTGGGTTTCTCGTTCATAAATTAGTAAGATAAAATTGTAAATGCCAGATGGGTAAGTTTGTGATAGTAAGCATTTAGATTTATTTTTATTTGGTTTGTGGATCCGATTAACTCAAAACTATTCTAAATTGCATTGTATAAAAAGATTCCTCCATCAAGCTTAAATTTGATACATGATGAATTGCAAGATGGCTTAAATTGCCTAATATAAAGTTTTTTACAAGGTAATGAGGCATATTGTTTAATATCATAAATTTGAGATTTCGGTATAAATTGCAAACCAATCGAGTAATTGGGTTATAAATAAGCAAAACAAAAAATTTCTTCTCTTAGTGAGGGTTATTTTTGTTTATAAACATTAATTTTAAAACTGACTGATTGCAAAGTTTACAAATTAAAGAACTTTAAATGAATCTGTCTTCTATTTTATTTTGCTTGTTAATTTCCATGTTTCTTTTTGTCAAGATTTTATAAGTACGAAAGTTTCCATAAAGTTTTGTTCAGATTTATTGATTCTTTAGAAGTCCAGATACTCCATTAATTTCGATTAACTTCTTTTTTTATTTTAGTGTAGTGTTTAAATTTCCGAAGTCTTAAAAGTTCCCAGATTATTAAAGGACAAGATTTTTGGCAAATTATTTGAAAGATTTTTCTTTAATGAATAATTTCTAACAAAATTCCAATCATTTATAGTATTTTTAAATATGTTTTTCTCAATTTATGAGAAGGGTATATTTTATCTTTATCAGATAAGTTTTTAAATTATTTATCTTTTTACTTTTTATTGTTTTATAAGAATGAGTATTTAAGATTATAGTTTCTCTGAGGAATAAAAAATATAAATGACTTAAGCTAATATGTTAATAATTTATTTATTTATAAAATTTACCTTGTTAAACCATTTATGTGTAGAAGTTCTCTCTACTTCAAAACTTTCCTGCTAAACACTTAAACCGAATTCCTTTAAAGCTCATTCATATATCTCTTCCATTTCCATAAATTTGCAAACGGATTAAGTTTTATAATATTTATTCGAATGCATAAAAATCTTTATTCTAAAAAGGAATTCTTGAAGGTCATTCTTAAATGTATGCTGAAATTATTAATAAAAGCTGAAAATTTAAGTGAATTACTTCCATTTTTATCAAACTTTTTTTTCCATTTATTAGTTTCATTAAAGTGTTTATTGTTTTGTAGTTATTCAAAATTAAGTTTTAATTAATTATAAGGAAAACTTTTTAATTCAAAACTTGATTAGGAGAACTTCAATTTGTTGCTAAGATACAAAATATCTGATAAACTATGTTAAAATTATTATTTTGCCTCATGTTCTCGTTTCTTGGCTAAGATTATATCTTAAATATATATTAAACTTTTTAATATTAGGCATGCTTATTTTATTTGTAATCTAAAATGAGTGATGACTTTAAAAAATAAAAATAATTTTCAATAATTTTATAATAAATTGAAATTTAAAAAAATTTTTAGTTAATTTTTAAATGCAATAAAAAAATTATAGGCTTATGCATCTGTTTATAAAAGAGCAACATGGAAAGTATAATTTATTAAGGTACCATGATGTTTAAAAAATAGTGAATTAGTTTAGCTTATATACATATAATGATGAAAATATATGCGAAGAAAATAGAAATTTAGTTCGGATGATATTCTTGAGAACCTCTATCTGTAAAAATATAATCATTTAAAAACCTTATAAAGGGGTTTCGTACATCTTATTTTTATCAGAATTTAAGAAAATCGCTGATTATACTATTAAATAACCAATATTGAAACTATAAACAATTTTAAATTCCATTAATCTATTTTGAATTTTGGGAGTTTGAATGTTCTAGCTTCGCTTTCAGGTCTGCAGGTTAGGTTTGGAAATGTTGTCTAAAGTGTTTATGGGGTTAGCGAAGTTATATACTTTTTATTTTGCTATAATAACAATTTTTTAAAGATGTCAATGAACTCTCAATATTTTTTTAAAAAATTAATTTAAAATAAACTATAACTCCTTTAGCAATTAAGAATGAAGATAAGGTGATTAGAAGATTTTATTAAATTTTATTGCAATTGGCTGTTAATTAATTCATTTAGGCAAATTATGAAAACCATTTGATCAATTAATTGTCTCTATAAGTATGTCGATCTTGAAATGAAAATTGATTTTAGAATTATTAAATTTAAAATACACCAATAAAAATATAATTTTTCTTATCTCTTTCTTTTTGTTCTTAATTTACAAATGGAATTTTATAAAGATGTCTTTTGATTGTATTAAAAGTAATTAATTATAATAAACCATTATCTAAATGTTTTTATTAACTTTTCTTTCTTACCTTAAATTAATATATCATTTTTTCTGCAATCTTAATAGTAAATAATTTATTGAGCATTTTTTTAAAAAATTCTAGTAAAAATTTAATTTAATTATCTAAGTTCTTTCTAAGCTAATATATGAGTTCTTAATATTATGAAAATTTCGAAGATAGCGAATCTTTTTAATCCTCCTTTGTAAATTCCGATTAAAATCTAATAGCTTATATTTTATAAAATTAAAATTTTGAATAAAAATCATAAGAGAAATTAATAAATACATAATTAAACCAAGTATCTTTAATTAGAACAAAAACATCTTACCCCAAAGTGTTTCATTTTAACAGTAATTTAATGCCATTTATATATATTTAATTTTAGCATTAACCATTCCACCCTTAACAGTATAGTTAGTACGCTTTGTACACCAAAACTTTGAGCTATCATCAATGCCGCTCGTAAAGCCCCCTAATCTGTCCGATGTACACTTGATTTTTTCCAATTTAGGCTAGACTATTGTCCTTGGGAACTCACCCTCAGTATAGTTTTCTTTTAGATCATAAAAGTAGTCATAGAAGTTGATCGAGAAGTACTGTTCGATATTAACATTCTAAGTACCTACATAACTCAGTCTTACAGCGAAATCGAATGCTTTATAATCGATATTGTATTCAGTGTTGTCATAATAATAGTTTCTGATTTGTCTTGATGTTGTGATGTTGTATTTAGACTGATCTAAGGCTCGCTGGACTTCTAAACCAAAAAATACCACCAATCCAATTATTGTTAGAATGGTCATCACACCTCCGAAAGAGGACTTAAAAGAGTCTTCGTCCTCATGAGTCAATGTGATTGGGTGTCCAAACTTGTCTATTTTTCTCAGAGTTTTCTCAACAAATGAAGGAGTGCAAAAACATTTTCTTTACTAGGGTCCAGTTATTATGTTATTCATTATTAAATAATTACAAATCCTTACAGTTTTAAAAATAAACCAAAAATATGTCATTTAACAACTCCTAATATTAATAAATCAAATCCTTTTGAATCAATATATTTCTATCTCTTACTCTGATAAATGAATCACTTCTTCAAAATTAATTAGCTTTTTATCTGTGTTGCCATAAATTTATATATATAGTAATTCTAAAATAAGTTTAAAATGAAATAATTACCTTTTGATTCACTTTTTTACTTTTACTCTAATAATCTAGCCTATATAAAAGCAAAAATCAATTCATAAAAGCTTTAAATATTTTGATTTATTGCATGTAAAAATGATTTTTTAAGTTACATTAGCTGTTTTTAAATATTACTCATTAGGGGACATCTTTGTAGATAATTTTAAAGTAATATATAATAACTACTTAATGAATTTAAATTATTAAATAAATTTTTTTTATAATTTTTGGCAAAAAGATCTCGAATTATTTTAATAATCAGTAAACAAATGATAATTTTAAATTTATTAAAATATGATCTTTTTAATTTAATTCATTAATTTCTTATAACGAGATACAGTAAATTTTTAAATTAAAATTTAATTAACCTTATATCTAATTATCGTGAATTTTTTATATTGATATTTTTCATTAACAAATTTTGAATATTTGGGGTAATATTCAAATAATACTCTATCATTAAAAAATCTATCCAAAAGTTTGAGATTTAATTATGAATAAATCACAGCATATTAAAAGATATAACTCTATTTAAATAATTTTTTTATGTGATAATTTAATAAATATATTATAGTTTTAGTTTTAATTGAAATAATTTAAATTTTGGAGGAAAAAAAATCCCCCATTTTTTTACGAATATCAAACTCTTTTTTTTGGAAAGTATTTGGGGCGTAACTCTTAATTATTTAAAAAAATTTTAAAGTAAAAATCTAGATTTAAACACTTCTAATACAAAAATGAATGTTTATTTTTAATTAAAATTGATTATTATATATACTGTTTTATTAAACTTAATTTATAGTTGAGAATTGATAAAAGTTTCAAATTTATTAGATTATTCTTTTTTGCTACTTAATTAATTATAGCGATTTTAAAAGCATACATTTTTCATGAATAGAGTCAAGAATTTAAGATTAATGAATTACAAATAAATGTGTTTCTTCTCTAGCTAATCAAACATACATTTAAAATCCATAGGGCTTTATGACATACCTGCAAAAGAAGAATACTCCTACTGCACTTCCAATTCTAAATATTATAAATAATTTTAATTTTTTTATTCACCATTAAAAGAAATAGTGAACCAATTTAGAAGCCAAACTATCAACAAAAATTTTGCTTAATTATAATTATTATAAATTTCAATGAATACCATTGAAAACTGAGTAAAAGAAGTTATACCTAAGTCTATGCCAGAAGAACTTCTTGCAAGCTGTGAAGAATCCGTATTTTTCCCACTACCACTTGAAATAGCCCATGTAGTACTTGGCGTCTTGTCTCTCTTTCTTCTCTCTTTGTGCTTTTGGGGTTAATGAGGCTTTCTTATCCTCTGATACAATAATGTGAGTTCATTATAATATCTGATTTTTATAAACTTCAAATTCGAGTAAGCTAAAGTTGTTTGGAAATAAAATATTATCAAAACCATTTTTGATTTTGGGAAAAAACAAAATATTAAATGTAAAATATACAACTACATAATCAATTGATTTTACTCTTATATTTTTTATTAAATTTTTGCAATTCATTTTTCTTCCTTTTTTGATGAATTATTTCTTGTTAAGTTTAAAATATAAAGAAATTCTTTTTTATATTATATATTTGCACACATTAGTGTTTTTTATAAATAAATTAGTGCATGTTTAAGTAGCAATTTAAAACTATTTATAAAATTATCTTATATTAAAAAATGTTAAATAACAGTAAAGTTTAATATTAATCCAATTTTACTTACAATAGAAATATTTTCCCTTTCAGTTGCGCCTTAGCAATAATTGAGTTCTTGAAGCAGATTGATTAATTCCAAAGCTAACTTGACTATTAAGTTAAGGTTGCAATATAACTCCAGAAGGAAGTTCTTAGCTGTCTACTAAAACTCTTGCTTGATTTGGTCTATCCTGTCCTTGACTACTAACAGATGGTTAATTCAACTAGATGTTATTGCTCAAATATTCTATCATTTATTAGCTTCAAATTCATTAGAACAATCTATGGATATATAAATTCAAGGAATAGTCTGGTATCTGGCGACGCTAACGTCAGAATCAGCATTCATCTGGAACTCAGTAATTGAAGTGACCATGTCATTTGTAATTGATGATTAAATCAACTGGTCGTCGATTTGATTTTGAAGCGAATCCTGTGCAATCACTTGTTAATGAGTGTCTATGATCTGTTACTAAGTGTCTAAGTCTTGTTATTAGGTGTTATTTGCAGTATGAGTGTGCTCCTCCACTTCCTTTTTATCTTCTTCTTGCACATGAGATACTTATTAATGTTGGCCGTCTCCAGATGAATCCATAACCAGGGAGCTCAATTATTGCTAGTCGTCTGAATTGCTGCCACTGCCAGAGAGCAATTTTGATTCTTGCAATGATCCAGATAAGGCAAGCTCAGTCTAAAATAAAAAGATTAACATCAAGTGGGAATAAAATAAACACTAGAATTATTCTATATGAACTTGAATACCTTGTCTTAATGTTGATCTATTGCAGATGAGGTGTTTTAGTTATTGTCCTGCTGTTTTTCCATATTTAAGATTTGAGGTTATTAAATTATTTTAAATAATTATTAATAACAATTCACAGATTATGTTGATGGACAAGTAAGTAAATGACTAAATAATCAAGGTAAATATTAGAGATATTTAATTTCAATATTAGGTTAATGCAAAAATAGATTGACAAGAGTATATTTAACAAAAAAAGTAAATTTTTGTATTATTATAATAGTCTTATATTTAATTAGTTTTAAGAATAATAGTCTATTATAAAATCAAAATTTCTTAATCTAATATATTTAATAAAGTATAGTTAGCTGGATTCACAAGACAATAATATCTATGTTTTATAATTCATTGGATATGTTGATAATTTTCCTATTTTAATAAAAATATCTGAAATATATTTGATCTGTGTAATTATTATAAGCAAGTACTTTAGCAAATAAATTGTATATAATATTCAAGTAAGTGAATTGAAAGAAGCGAGTGAGTGAACAATGACAGAATTGAATTTAGTCTAAGTGGATAATGACACGCTCCAGAAGGAGTACCTATATTTCCGCAATATTGTCCCGTAAACCAAAAATGCTGATGCCAGAAGGCTTTACTTCGATGATCTCAAAAAGATTTGTTCATATTTTTTTTATAGCTTGATTTTTCTGTCATTGATTTATTCATTAATCCTAAAACATATAATCCCAAGATTTTTGACTAGTCTGACCAGAAGCACGATGGGCAAATCGACAAGAAGGAGTTCAGGATTCTGATTAAGGGTTACTTCGACATGAAAGGCATCTAAGCGACTAAGGAGAACTTCGAAAAGTACTTCGACAAGCTAGACATCAACCACGATCAGCGCATTCAAAACCCTTTAATTAAATGTTTTTGTGTGATTGTATTTCTAGGTAAAGAGTTGTTTTATTTGGGGGGGGTAGCAGTGAAATTCGGCCAATTCGCTAAATAAGAAAGAGAAATAAGCGAAATTTATAGTTTATTAATGATGAGATATTTAGATTTAATCAGAAAGCTTAGGTATTGTACAAATATTAAAATAGACTAAGTCAAGTCAGGACTCACTATGCATTTATTAAAAAAATTAAGAACTTGCTTAAACTAAATGGAGTTATTCTAGGTCATGGTTATGTTGCACTACGACTTAAGATATTTAAAATGACCAAAGGAGTATCTCAACCACAAGAGGCATCCTGATAATTTGAATGTCAAGTCAAAAATATAATGCTACTGTCCTTTAGAAATAGAAGTCATTGATTAAAATATAGCAATAAGATAGAAGACAGTAACTATAGCAAAAGTTTTAGACACACCTGGGTATAGTATGATAGGGAAAGTATACTAATTTAGGAACAAAAATGAGAGTTAGTCAGTAAGTTTGGATACTAAACTTTTTAAAAAAAAGATTTCTGCGATAAGATAATGAATACAGTTGATATGATAACTGTAAGAGCCTCTGCATATTCTAGATAAACATTAGAAAATATACTAGTACATCTAAAGATAGCCTAATTCAAGAGATTCAAGCAGATAAAATTATTTTTATATTTAGTACACTAATAATCATTAAATTCACATAAAACATGCGTTATCTCTTCTAACCCCAATAAGACCCAACTATTCCTACAAATTATTTCACTAAAACATCTAATTAAGGAGTATTGATTGGTTTCAACGACTTTGTCATGTTTATGGATTAAGTAATGACGAACGACATCATCCCCTTTCTCTCTGAGGAGATGCAAAATAGGAATTTGTTCTGAACAATAATTATTACAATCTAATTTTATAAATTTATATTTCTAGGGCTAAGAAGAAAAGCATAATAAATTCTACAATTTTTAACAATTCTCATTAAAAGTGCTATCAAAATAAACAAAATATTTTATTAAATATTGATTTTTAGGTTTTTATTTCTAATTTTATTAACGTGTAAATTCTATTAACTAATTTAAATCTAGTGATTTTTTAACTCTGAATTTTACTTATATCAATAGGAAGTCAAGTATATTATAAAAAACATTTTGATTCTTGATTTAATAATGAAATAATTTCTTTAAATCATAGCTAAATTGGGAACAATTTTCTATTAGAAATCTATGGCTATTAAATTAAAATAAATGCTTAATTACAGATGCAAAATAATATATCTTTTCTAAGTAAAAAGAATTTCAGAAAAACAATTTGTCGGCGCTTAATTTGAATTCATCTTAAAGTCTATGATTAACTTTTATATAGTCACCATAATTTTAGAATAAATAATTCAAGATTTTGTTTATAAATGATTAACTGACTTTAGAATATCAATATTAGATTCCAAACATGATGCCACACAATTATAATCGATTTCCTTTGACTTTTTTTCAGTGTCGACTTTCTCGCAAGTTCTGCAACATGCTTGAATATTTTATTGAATTTCTTGGAAATGATACTCAAAAACATTATATATCATCCATATTCAAGTATAGTAATTCACGTACTCTCTTTTAAGATCAGAAAAATGGTGTGTTAACTGTCTCTTAATTAACATTTAAGGTCTTTGACACTCCTCAATGCAAGAATTAGCCTATTCCACAGCTAGTGCTCTATTCAAACTGAAATACCTCTCACTAAGGTATTGCTAAGCATTCTTAATAAATTCGCCCTTGGCTTGCATCTCCTTAGCTCTAATGTCCATTTGTTCCTGCTCTTGAGTTTCCTTCTCGAGTGCTCTTTGAAGTTCAGAACATTTTTTCATCATACAATCATCTGTTCTTTCTTTCAAGTGAGTAATCTCAATGATGCCATATTGCACTGTCAAAGTTTCCTGCTTGAGATCTTGATTCAATTGGGTAACGCGCTTTTTGGCTTCGAGCTGGTCTGGGGTTGAGGGGTTCAAGGATGCCATTAAAATTTGTGATTAAATATTATTTATAATAATTATTGAGACTCTACGATTTTAAAATTAAAGCATTTTGTTAATCATTAATGATTATGTTTCTTATTGTGCTAATCATGAAAAAGAAGTAAAATTCAAGAATTTAAAATAAATTATATCCCTTATTAAAACTAGTCTTAATTACATGGGATGATATGACAATTGCTAATAACTCATTCTTTAGGTGCTTTGCTCTTCTTGGCACCGCCTTCTTTGACTCCATCAGCAGGTTTCTTAGATTTTTCTCCCTTTCCACCCTTAGCTTCTTTGGTCTCTTCGACTTCTTCCTTCTCTGAAGTCTCCATAAGGAAGTAGTTTCCAGCGGCCTTCTGCTCTTGATCCTTTTGTGATTCAAGTTTGTTGATTCTTGGTCTGAAGTTAGTTGGGTCTCTTCTGAAAGTGATATCCATAATTTTCAAGAATCTGTTCATGCCACTGACCATACCTTCTGGAGTGGTACAGTAGGCCTTCTTGGCAGGCTCACCATCGAATACTATGACCTTATCTGCGAGGTAAGTAGCCATAATGAAATCATGCTCTACGATGAAGGCGCTTCTCTTGCTGTTTAGCACCCAACGCTTGATTACCTTAGCACAAATGACTCTTTGCTCTGAATCTAGATAGGCCGAAGGCTCATCGATCAAGTAAATATCGCAGGGCTTAGCGAGGGCGAGAATGATAGCGACACGTTGTAACTCACCACCAGATAATGTTGTTACAAGATTAGGTAAACTTTGGAAAATTTAGAGAAATTTTATATAATTAATCCATCATCATTCATTTGTTAGGTTTGATAAAGAAAGACTTATTTTCTAATAATTAATTTAAGAAAAGTTCCATTTATTTTCTCTGTAGCATACAGTGGATTAATTAATTTGCTGCATCTATTATAGAGTTATTTCATAATGTTTAATTAAGAATATTTTAATTTAAAATATTATCATTCATGGATTTTTTTAATTTTTCAATTTAGCTAAGTAGATGGATTCAAACATTATCAGTTTTTCATAATTTTAATTGTTTATATCTTGATTAATTATACCAAAAAATGGGCTCTTGAACATGATTATTCTATGAGAAAATATAAGTTATTTAATAAAGAAGATCCTTTTCCTTTCATCTTTAAATTTTCATTATGAATAAACTTCGATTGAGACTTATTAGCATAAATAATTTTATATTTTCTATATTTTATTTATATTTCTTATTTATATTCATTTTTCCCAATTATCAAGGAGTGGTTCAAGTTAGAGTGGCTAGGTAACTTCAGTCTTGAAGAGTGGAGCTTCCCATATAGTTGAAAGTTTAGTATACAAAAGTTCTCTGACAGTACCTTCGAACTTAGGTGCAATGGTTTGTGGCTTCAAACTGATATTTAGCTGTGGGATTTCAACATCTTCTTAATCAGGCTTGAGGATACCAGCCAACATCTTAATGAGTGTTGTTTTACCTGTTCCATTTTGACCCAACATAACAACGATTTCAGAGTTTGAGAATGTACCAGCTTCAACATTAATCTAAAACTCTCCCATTGTTTTTGACATGGCGGGATATTTATAGTGAGCTTTCTTTTCGTGGCCTCCTAATTATGCTTTCTCTTCTTCTGATTCAGATACCTTGAAAGTCAATTCCCTAAATAATAAAAATAAAATGGGCGGACAATAGTGGCAAATAATAAATAACTGTAACTTATTCATGAGTAAATTTAATCACAATTCCTCATCTCTGAATCTCATATTTTCAGTGTGGACGAAACCACTCAAGAAAATATTGATTCCTTCTCTGACTGAGAATGGCATGGTAACAACTCCGTAAGCACCTGGTTGACCATAAAGACAGCAGATAAAATCAGACATGTAATCGAGAATTGACAAATCATGCTCAACAACAATAACGTAATTCTCTGGTGTGAGAAGAGATCTGATCATTCTAGCTGCCTTAAGTCTCTGCTTGACATCCAAATAAGAACTTGGCTCATCGAACATGTATATATCTGCGCTTTACAAACTAGTCATAGCGATAACAAATCTTTGCAATTCTCCTCCTGAAAGTTAGCCAATTTCTCTTTCTAAAATACTCTATAAGTCAAGCATCTCTACTGCGTGTTAGAAGAGTCCTCTCTTATCAACTGCTTACAAACGCTTTCCAACGATACCTTGAGCTGCCTTTGACTTGGCTACGGAGTCTACATATTGGATCTTAATTAAAGCTTTCATGTTATTCTCGAGCATCTTTGTGAAATAGTTTTACAATTCACTTCCTCTGAAGAATTTAAGGATCTCTTTCCATTCAGGAGGGTTCTCATATCTACCAAGATTTGGCTTTATATTTCCACTCAAGATTAAAACCACAAAACCCCTTTCAGTAGTTTGATTGAGTTTTTGATTGATAAAAGTAGACTATTAGTGCATACTTTATTATGGTTTATGTAGGGGTTTAATTTTAAATATTAGTAATTTAAGTGAGTATAGCAAGCGAGCTATTTAAATATTTCACACAAACATAAGCTTAGAGTCATGTGGTAGTTCTTTGAATTTTATCTTTCTAAGTTGCTGTTTGATTGTTTCTATTGTGATTTAATTCTCTTAGCTTGGCTTGATAATAGTAGAGTATGCAAGCTCTCTGAGACCTCCATTTATTTTATTTTTATCGAGATAAAGCTTGATTCTTTACTTAGAATCTCTCTCACCTCTGCAGCTAAAGTAATCGTTTCTTGGCATGTCACTCTCTATTATTATTACTGCTAGAGCCCAGTATTCAACTAAGTGTCTCCATCTCTCCATTCCTCTCTCTCTGGGAAATAGGCATGAGTACCGTATACATTTCCTTATGCAGAGGCTTGCACTCTTTGAGCTCTGTTGAAATCGTTAATATAAACTCTAAGAGGTTGAATGTCCATCATAATGTTCTCAGGCTTTAAGTCTCTATGAACATAGCCAAGCTTGTGAAGCTCTTCAATACCCTCAACTATTTGCTGCACAATCTAGCCAATTTATCTTTGGCATCTTTTGTCAGAAAAAAAATTCTCTGTAAGTCATCTCGAGGAGAAGAAGTCTAAATGCAACATGATCTTTTCCAAGTAGTATAGCATCGAGCTAATATGCTTGCCCTCTCTAAACTTTGCCTGTTATAGAGTATAATACTCATTAGCAATTCCATATAGAACTTGTCATCAGCAACGAAGTAATTGAATGGATATATTTTATAGGCATATTAGTCATCAGTGATGAATCTCTTCTCTACTTTATCCTCAAGAGTGAAGTAGCTTTCTAGGCAAGAATCTATGTCAATAATTTTTAATATGGGAATCTTTATTGCCTCTATTTTAACCATGATTTTATTGATCTCAGAGACTGGAAAGTTCTTGACTGCTTTATTCATTTTGACTTAAATCTTTACCTCAACTCTAAGAGACTCAGCAGGATTTATCGATCATCTTTTTTATAGGAATATTTTTCCTGTACATTCATGAATAAAAAAAAACTTTGATTGTGCTTTTTCTTTAAGTGCACTTTGAGGTCTCTTGTATGAGAATATGGCTTCTCACAGAACTCACAGATATATTTCCCATCCTTCTTCTAATGCTTTAGATATAACCGAGTCATATCGTTGTGTATATCTCTAAAATGTCTCTTGTAAGTTGACTTGTATAGGAAAACTATATTGCATTCCTTACATTAATAGTATACTTTGGCTTGTAATGATTAATGCTCTATGGTGGGTTTTTTAACCTCCTCCTCAATTTGCACAGCTTCTATGATGACATGCTACTCAATTTATATTTAAATTTCAAAGCTAGACTGGTCATGTTGTCATAAGTAGGCTCCCACTTAGTACAAGCGTCTTTGATCTCTACTTCTCTTGGTTGCTGGAATGATATTTTTTGTTGACTTTACCCCAGCAATGCTGCTCTTCTCAAAAGGTTAGCGCTCAGTTTACTGATATTTTTTATTATAATAATGATAAAATATACCTTGATAAACTATAATAGTAGAGTATAAGACACTATGGTAGATTCTTTGCTGAGAGGTAAGAAAATTAAATAACCATAGAAGACTGTAAGTTGACATATTTTATGAGAATTTTATTCGTTTTAGTAAATTAAAATACTCCTAATGAAGTTTTGTTTCTCTAGGAGGTCCTCCAAATCAAGTTTGAACTTAATTTGGAGGACCTCCTAAAATAATTAAACATTATTAGGAGCAATTTAATGGAGATAGATTGATAAAAATGGAAATCAATCTGTGAAACTTGGAGCAAGTTTTTCAATGCTTCTCCGTATATCTTTTCAAGGTTGACCTCCAGTAGGTCCTCCCTATTTAGTAGTAAGATTTTAATAAACTTAGAATGGATATCCATAATTTTAAATTTCATTAACATTTCTAGAAAGAGGAAGCAAGATGGAGTCTATGAATGATGCAATTAAGATATCTTAATCTCAAGATTTAATAGGAAAATATCGAAGTAAAGAGGATCTCTATAGGTACTTGGTATAACAAGGTAAGTTCTAAAGTAAGATTAATAAATCCATTATAGTTGGATCGTTCTTGCCAACTTATGAGGGATCTAAAATCTCATTCTTAAAAGCCTTATTGAGTATAGACAAAAAAGCTTTTAAGTCTAATGAAATCAGAATGATCGAGATACTTAACTACCCTGAGATCTCAGTAACAAACATCTATGATGATGCTATGAGTGATCCAGATGTTGCTCTCTACCTTCCATCAAAGCTACAACTTTCTAATAAGTTGCCAGAGAGAAACTTCTTCTTTGGTGTTCTTGCAACTCTGAAAACTGAGTACTTGAATGAAGTAATTTAAGAAGCTCACAAGAAACGCTAAAGCATCTCTCCTGAAGAAAAAGAGAAGCAGGGAGTTAAAATCAGTGACTCCTGATTGTAGGAACTGCAGAAGCATCCATTCTCTCTATTAATCTTACCTTTCTAACTTTATAGAAAAACCTGGTACTGCTATATACTTGATGAAAGAGCGCAGCAAATTAAACAGAGAGAGAGAAAGTCTCGAGTAAAGCATGAATTGAGTAAGAGACTCTTCAAAGATTTCTAAAAGCCAGACGAGATGAACATAGATGCAGGGGCTGGCACTAAGAGAAGAAACATGGGCCCAAGCAAGCCTTAAGAGGAAGAAAAGAAAGAGAAGCCAAATCCCTTTACGGGCAAATTTAATATGTGAACTTATTCATTCGTTTAAATCTAAAACTTATTTATAAACACAAAATCTCCCTTCTCTTGCGCATACTTTTGCTTTATCATCGCTGACTCTTTTAGCAGCACTCTTAATAAAATCTACTGTATCTATCTTCAGATCGTGCATCAGAATGATAGAGCAGAAGTTTCTTGTAGTGGCCTTTTAGTAGGCCCCAATATAGTTCAATTCCATTGAATTGAGGGCTATAAGGAACATTAATACAGGTGTTATGTTTAGCCTTTCATATTCTTTCCTTGAGTCTTTAGTTTTATGAACTGATAAGTTATCAAAAAACAGAATAATTTCTTATTCAGCATACTTATCTCTTAGCTATTGCAAAAATTTAATATATTATTCAGTCTTAATAGAGCGAGGGTGGATAACATAAGTCCCAAGCCCACTATCTTCACTGATTCCACCAAGGATTGCATGAGTTTATACCTTAACCTTTTGATCATAAACTTCTATGTTGCTGTACCTCATATACCAAGACCTCGATATGAAGGTATTAAACGTGAATACTGCCTCATCAGCATGTATGAACTTTATATTATGCTCTTAAGCCCTCTGCATTTAATCGAATATATAATTTAAATTATCCTTATAAAATGGAACATTAAAGTCGATCACTCTCTTAATGCGATTGACTGTCTTGTAAGATATACCATTCTTTTTATAGATATTCGCTATGTATTATGCAGAGATGTGTAACTCAGGAAATTGGCTATGAAACATCACAGCCCTCTCAGCCAGAGAGCAATGAGCCCAGTATTTTAGAGTCTTATCATTAATAAGATAATCGATATGATGCTACTAGAATTTTAAAAGTCTTTTAGGCTTAGAATTAAGATGCTATCTCTTTAAATTCAATGCTAATAGACAGTGTGACCTAACAGTAGCAGGAGATTTATGGAGCAGTCTTGCAATAGATGTGTAATTTAGAATAGGTCTGAGTTGATCACTATAATCATCGCATTCATAACGCAACTTAAACAATATATCTATATACTCACTTTCATAAACTGACCCAAAACCTCGATATACTCACTTAAATTAAAAATATTTAAACATTAAACCCCTACATAAACCCTAATAAAACCCTAATAAAATATGCATTAATAGTCTACTTTTATCAATCAAAAACTCAATCAAACTACTGAAAGGGTATTGGGGTCTTGATTCTCAAAGCAGTTGACTTTCCAATACCATTAGTTCCCACTAATCCCAATACTTGACCAGATCTAGGTTGAGGCAATCTATGGAGCTTGAATGAGTTAGGACCATATCTATGGGTAACTTAATTGGTCAATCCCTTGGGTAAATTGATAATCTTGATGGCTTCAAATGGACATCTCTTTACACACATACCACATCCAATACACAATACTTCTGAAATAAAACATATAATGGAAGTTGGGGCAACCTCAATGCAGATCTTTCCTGTCTTATTAATGGGGCAAGTTTTTTTGCATTCTTGCTTGCACTTCTTGGGTTTGCACTTATCAGGATTGATGATAGCGATTCTCAACTTATCTTCTGTGTCCATATTTGATATTAAACAATTTAATAAATAACAAGCATATTAAAGTGATTTAAGTAACTTTTTAAGCATATTAGAAAATTTAAATAATTTTAGCATTAAATCAATGCATAAACAACAGCATATTATTCATGACTCAAGTGTAGCATCAAGCACATTTAAATCACAAACATATTGCTTCTATCTATAAATGCGATTTGTGTTTTCAGAAAGCTTCTGGGTCGGTACCTGTAAAGAATTCTCCAGTTTGTTATCTATTGTGTCCAACCATGCAAATCATCTCATTGAGATTGGGAGTGAGTCTTACGCAGCAAGCAAGTCTACTGTTTGTAGCAAGCCCAGTGGGACTTCTCAGCAGTCTCAATTCTTCGAATGAGAGTACTTTGTTCAATTGATCGAAGTGAGGGTCTGCAACAACAACTTGACATTGACCGCAACCTACTCCATGAGTGTAGTAATCTACTGGAACGTGATGTGCTCGCAATTCGTTATCACCTCCCTAGCACTCAGCTATATAGAAATGATTAATTTTATCAATTTAATGCATTGAGTTTGATAAAAAGTACAAAATAGGGACTAAATTGCTTACGGAAAATGCCTGGAACTTGATGTCTTGAAATAGCGTCAAGCAAACTTTCGTCATTATAACCTGCTATTCTTCTTGGAATACCATCAGGTGGAATAATATTGACCCAAATACTATAGCAATTTTATCATTAAAAGCAAAAGAGAGATTCAGCATTGCTTTTTCGATTAATTGATGTCTCATACTTACATTTTATCTGTGACTTTTACTCTGCCTTCGATATGAGTTTCGTGTCCATGACCACCGCTGAAAGCTCTAGTGCCTGAAAATATATAAATAAATGTTATATAATACTAGTAATAAGACTCTTTGCAGAGCTTTGATAAAGCTTGTTCTTTGCAAAATTAACAAGTTAGAACATTTTTGTTTTATTATTCTAAATTAATTCACAATTATTAATACTAGAAGTATATTAATAATAATGAAAATAAATTAAAAATAATCTTATGAATATCAAAGTTGAGCAATTTACAAATCAAATTTCTTTTAATTTATGTAAATAAATATAGTCAAGGATTATCTACATTCAATTAAAATATTTAATGAGATGCCTTGAACTGTATATAAATATTCTATTTATATTCAGAATCAAGGCTAGCAATATATCTTTTTATAAACATAGATAATGCCAGAAAACATATGAAAAAATTTAATAAATTTTTATTGATTTACTCATAACTAAAAGATTTATTTTTTATATCAAAATTGTTTAGACTATAGTATTAATTCAACATAAGGAAAGGCTTTGTTTTGTGTATTTTACTATATTTTTTGCCATATTATAGAATTAAGTTAAATAAATTTTAAGTTTTCTTTACTAGGTTTCCCCTCTAATTAATCTTACTTTTATAATGTCAATAAATTTAGATTAATAAATTTTATTTTCCTCAGTAATTTTAATGACTATAAAAATTAGAATAAAAGGATGAAAGATATTGGTTACCTTGATCTAAATTCCATAGAATTTTGAGCAGTTCTTAAGAATCTTTGTGTAATGGTCTTCAATTCACTCTTGTAATTTTCAAACTTCTGTGTAGTCTTACCCATAGAAGCTGGATCTGGGATAACTCCTCCACCGCATATTGATGTGTGAAAGTCTCTCTTATAATTTAAAAACTAAGCAAATTAAAATTTCTTAATCACTAATTAAATGAAATTAGCGTTAAAATGTATTATAACTCTGTCAAACTTATTAATAATTTGCTTGCCTTTGAAAGTTTCCTGATAATCAGTAAGTTTAGGATCATTCAAGTCACAAAACCCAGTGATATTTCCATGACCAGAAAAGAACGACTGCTTAAACTGTTTAGGGTCAAAGAGAGGCTCTGGGAACTTAAACTTAAGATTTTATTTCTTGCGATTAATCGAAAGATTCAATCTTTTCAGAGTAGACATCTCTTGCTCCAAATCAACTTCTTATTTCTCAACAACTTTCTTCCCCTTATGTTAAAGAATTAGTTTATCATATCTGGGAGCTCTGGCATTAGGATCCAACTTGACATGTATGAAATCTTGTTAAACTAGGGTCTTTGGGGGTTATTGGTTTCTGATTACAGTATAAATTTCTCTCAAAGTCTAATACAAAGCACCTGTATATTCCTCTTGATCATTGATTCTAATCCAATTTTCAATGAATTGCGTAATGTGTGGCTTTATAATCGTGGCCATTTGCAGCTCAGAAAGTCTCTTAAACTTGAGTATCTCATAATCTTCTTAAGCTTTCGGTTTCATTCCATAGAATTAAGCGTAATGAGTGGTGTTGGTCATCTTCCTGAACTCCTTTTAAGCATCATCATACTTTAAATTTACGAGGTCTAAGGAAGCACCAGCTTTATTTTGAGAAGTGTTTCTTTGTTTGAATCTCTTAGCTCCCTTAATTTCAATAATCTTCTCAACTACTCTAAGACCCTAGAAATAAGTTATTTAGAATAAATGGGTAAATTTTAGTAAATATCTTACTCTTTTATGTTATTCACTGAGACTTGCGATCCAGCTGTGCAAGCAATGTACATAATCTCCCTTCACTATTTCCTTCACTATCTATAAATTTCTTCATTAAAACTTGCACTTTCAAATTTCAAGTAATATGCAGCTTGTTGCTTACCTCCATATATTTCTTATTAGGGATGTTTGGTAGGGAAAGCGACCTAACTTGCTATGGTGTCTTCCATTTATGATCACTTGGATTATATAGAGTCTGAGACATGTTGAGAGCCATTATTTTATATTAAATTAACTTTATTGACGACTTTAATTATTCGAAATAATCAATTAATTAATAATTGATTGGTGTTAAGGATAAATAAAATAATGTCCTAAAATTTTAAGCTTTAATTTATTTTATATAAAAGATCAATTTTAAATTCCCATTTTAACTAAAAGTAGGTAATTTTTAAGTATTAAGGACTTAAATTGCAAAATTTGCATGATTTTTCTTTTCTTAAATCTTAAATAAATTAGCTTGTTGATAGAAGAAAAATGCTTAATAAAATTGTGAATAAAGCTAGCAATAATAGTTCATACTTCTCCACCCCATCCTTTCTTGGTGACTTTTGACTTGTCTAAGTTCCAAGCTGAATTCATCATGACTTCGAAATACTTGTCATCATCAGTGCTCATTGACACATTATTGTAGTATTCCATCCATTCATCTAATGAGATTTGACCGTCTCTTGAATTTTCATGCTATAGAAAGAAAATTGATAAAAGTTACACAATTAATTAATTAAAACTTACATTTAGGGCGTAGTGAGCTTCGAAGGTGTCGAGGAACTCTCCAAGAATTTCATCTTCAGTTCTCTTGCCTTGGATCACATCTGGGTGCTTCTTTGCATTGTAAACTCCCTTGATATCATCTATATTTAAGACGCCACTTCTGTCTTTGTCCATTATGTTGAATGCTTTTTAGCAAATGTTTCTTCTGAATCTACTTTAAATAATTAGTTTTATAGCACTCATCATTAAGATACATTCGCTCACTCTCTCATTATAAACTATTGAATTGATTCATTTCACCTCTTACTCCTCTTAAGAACTCATCGTAGTTCACTTTGCCTGATCTGTCTCTATCAAAGATATCGAAAAGTCTGCGGATGTCTTTGTCCAAGATATTGATTCTGAAGTCTTTGATTGCTTTTCTGAATTCATATTCGTCTAAGTCGTGAGAATGATCATCGTCGAAGATTTTAAATTGTCTTTGGAGACCGATTATACCTCTGGCTCCTCTGCTTGCTAGTTTCTCAGAGAAAGTATCTAGAAGTTATTGCATGCTAAAAATCGACGATTAATTTCAAAATATTAGTTAAACCAAGATTAAAAGATTAAATTTGATTAGAATATTGTTCAGAGTAAGTCATATCTGCCTATGGATTAGCTCCCTTGACATTACCAGAGATACCGTCGGTCTTTTAAGCCCAAGCACTGGACCCAGCACATGGCATGCTTTGAGTTTGATAGGATGATTGCTGAGTTTGTGGTCTTAAATTGGTGGCGTAGCTTGTTGGTTCTTTGTCTACTCCGAATGGTGCACTTCTAGTCACGTTGTAACCACCTTCTTAATTAATAAATATTAGCAAAAATCAAAGGTTTACAAGATATACTACGTTTTACAAAATTGATCTTATTTTATATCTTAGTAGAGATCTTTCTTGGCGACATTAGTCCAACCTGGCTTTCTAGTGGCATCACCATGCAATTTCCAAGCGTTAATCATCATCAATTCGAAGTAATTGTCGTTGTCGATTGATGCAGAGACTAATTTATGATATTTTAACATTTAAATAATGATGCTGAGACATTGTTGTAGTATTCAAGGAATTCTTCCATTGTAACAACTCTATCTCTGGATTTGCCTGCTCCTAAATTGTGGTGAGTTTCGAAGGTTTCAATGAACTCTCCAAGCACTTCATCTTCAGATTTCTTACCTGATTTCACATCTGGGTGTCTGGAGGCATTCAATAGTAGTTTTTATTATAAATTTAATCATTAATATCTTTGAGTAAGTAAAATTGAATACAAATTGTGGTTTATTAATTGTATACTCCCTTGATATCATTCATGTCAATTACACCACTTCCGTCTTTATCAAGCTTGCTGAAAGCTGCCTTAACAATCTTTATTCTGAATTGGTTCATAGGGCCTCTAACTCCTCTTACAAACTCGTCATAGTCGATTTCTCCACTGCCATCTCTATCAAATGCATTGAAGACTTATTATAGTGATTAAACATATGAAATATAGAGTAACTAATTAATAATTTTAAATAATGTGAAGACTATTTGTATTTCACTTTCATTTAAATCAATTTTGAAGTCTTTAATAGCTTTTCTGAACTCAGACATATCAATAGTACGTGAATTATTGTCGTCAATGATCTAGTTATTAATATTAAATTAATTTCTCTCCATTTAATAAAAAATTAAATTTATGTTCCATTTCGTTATTTAATAAATTAAATCTTGAACTGCTTTTGCATACCGATGAAGCCCCTAGCACCTCTCTGTCCAAGTTTAGATCTAAGTTTTCCAATGGCTGCATCCTCCTCTTTCTTGGTGCCTCTTTGCGAGCCACCATATTAAGAAGTTCTGGATGAAGCTTGACCAGTGGCGCCATAAGTGGCTTGGTTTGAAGTTTAGAAATGACTGGCTCCATTGCCGCCTCTTTGACTTGCAGTAGTTGTTGGTCTTTGATTGTTGCTTCTTGCTGCATTTGCAGAGGATTGAAGATTCTTACCATTTAAAGAAAATTCCAATATTTTAGCAGACAATCTATTTTAAAAATTCAATATATGTTCAAGTTAAGTATAAATTTATTTTTGGTCATTTTTTGTAATAAAATGCTTGGATTTAAAACAAAATTAAAATAATTTAAATTTACTCACCATTAGTTTTTTTAATAAATTATCTTGTATCTTTATTTTATAATTGTTCTTTATATTAACTTAATTATTTGTTCTTTAAAATTTGTTTAATTAATCAATTTAATTTAGACTTAAAAGTTTTAAATAATTTTAGTAAATACATAGTCTCATATTTTTTATACTTCAATATATGGTATATATCAATTTAACAACATTTAAAGTAAGCAAATTATTTAATATTATTATTCTTGGTTATTTAATTATTCTTTGGAAATTATAAATAATTTTTTCTAATTGGAGGTGTCACCCTTGTCAGCCCATCCCTTTTGATAGTTTCTGTCAGCTTCGTTCATTTTCCAGGCATTGTTAATCATAAGCTCGAAGTACTAGTCGTTATCAATCGAAGCTGAGATGTTGTTATAGTACTCTTCGAATTCTTCAAGTGTCACGACGTGATCTGGGGCTTCGGAATTGCAGATGTTGTGATGGGTTTCGAAAGTTTCCAAGAATTCAAGTAAAATGTCCTCTTCAGTCTTTTTTCCTTGGATAACATCTGGGTGTCTCTTGGCATTAACCAAATTAAGTTTCTAGTTAAATGAATTCCATAAATCTTTTTAAAAATAATACGTGATTGTAGATATCCTTGATGTCATTATAGTCAACAACTCCACTCCCATCTCTATCAATCTTTTTGAAAGCTTATGCGACCAACTTCTTTCTAAAACCTGACATTGGACCTCTTAAAACTCTAACGAATTCATCGTAGTCGATAGTGCCATCTCTATTTCTGTCAAAAGCATTGAAGAGAGATAGGATTTCTGAATCAGTTAAATTGAGCATTTACTCTTTCATGGCTTTCTTGAATTCATATTGATCTAAAGATCTGCTATTTACAGAAGATATATATTATATAGTAGATTTATTCATAAAAGCCATCTTATTTATTGTCATCATCGAAAATCTTAAATTGTTTGCCCATTCCGATAAGTCCTCTAGCACCTCTGCTAGCCAACTTAACTTTAACTTTTCCAAGAATCTCTTAAAAGTTTTGTGAATCTTAAGATGAGCTCTATACAACTGGTTTATAGCCGATTCCAGCACCATATTGTTGAGATTTTCTCTCCATTTCATTGCCATTGCCTCCTAATAAAATTTATGTGAATTCCTTGTAGTCAAGTGCGCCACTTTTATCTGAATCGTAGTAGTTGAATAACATATTCAAGTCCTTCTAAGAAGGGATAGTAACACCAATCTTTTCAATTGCCTTCTTGAATTCCTCAGGCTCACAAGTTCCTATAAATTTTGAGTTAATTTTCGAGATAAATAATAGCAGACATCAGCTCGAAAGCCTTTAAACCAATATGTTGATCATGGAAATATCTCATCACAAAGTGCGAAAATTCCGTTTAAACATTGAATAACACTTACCATTATTATCCAAATCGAAATATTTGAATGCCTTAAGAAGTGTGTTCTCTTCAGTGCTGTGAGCAGTTGATTTTTGTTAAAGTTTAGCTTTGAGTTCTCTCTCAAATCTACAGAAATATTTAGAGATTGTCAAAGATATTGAATTATAGTAGGTTATATACTTACTGTACTCTAATAGACTCCATCGATTGATAAATTAATAAGATATAAAATTATTAAAACCCTACACATCAATCCCCTAATTTAACGATTATATTATATCATAAAAGATTTCATAAGGAATATTCGTATTCTATTGTTGGCACCACACTTGAAATGAATTTTAAGAAGACAAACAAAGTGAACTATCTAATTGAGAATGAATACTTGCTTGTTTCATGCCAAGATGAGGTTTTTTAAGTATCATAAATTATTTTTGCATAATCTGCCATAATGTCCTCAAACACTTCAACTTCTTTCAAAGATATTAGCCCAACTGCTGAAACTTTATCAAAGCCTTGGAGTTTGATAGTAGAAATCATAAGTGATAGATAAATCATAGGTTCTGACTCTATGCACAGTATCCTCGGGAGCGTGTTACACTATGTATTGATTTGAAGCAAATATATTATCTGTAGCTGCGCCTGTTCCTGCGTTATTATCTTCGTCGTCTATGTCAACCTAAAGAAAGCGAATAATTAAGCATCTTAAGCTTGATATGTAAAAGTTCTCATTTCTGAAAAGATTTAAGAATCTTAAATTGCATGTACTTACAGCTTCTTAATCATGAGTGTTTCCACCTACGTCTTGCATGTCAATGTCATCAATGTCATCGATATCTGCCGATGCTTTTCAAAGAAATTTCCAATATGTTTTGTTTTTAATCTTTGACCATTGGGCTATCAGTCTCAACCCATCCATCTTCTAAATCTCTGAATTATCTTCTAGCGTATTTCATCTTGAAGTTCTTTGATTCTCTTTGAACATGGAACGTGCTTAGTAACCTATAAAGCAATAAAATTAGTCAAATTAACTTTATTATACCAAAAATTGCTTCTCCTCTGGCAAATTCTTGTTTCTTAGCTTTGGATCACCCCTCCTGGTATATTTTCATGGAATATTAAGTTACCTCCAAGTAGGGCATTTATGAGTCAATTAGTCGCCTGCTATCATGAACTCTTCGGGGGTTAGTACACCTTGCTCCAAGAATTTACTTTCCTTAACATTTATTAAATGCTACATACTATACTCATAAAGAGATTGTTTGCTTTGTTTTTAAGAGAGTCCATTGCAAAAGATTTCAATTTAATTATACAATTCTCTCAAATTTATTATTTAATTTGATCGGTAAATTTAGAATCCTAACTTTAATTGATCAAAATTAGGCTAATAAATGATATGCTAAAATAAATTTAAGGTTAAATTTTACATTAACAACTAAAAAAATAATGCTAGTTTCGCAATACTTCAATCTAATTCTAGATCAATTGTAAAATCGTATTCTATTGTTAAATTTACCTAAGGTCTTTAAAAAGAAGAATAATTTAATCTTTAAAAGACAAACAGTGATTAATGAACTTGAGGTGTACCGCCATTACTTTGAATAGTATCGATGATCTTTTTCATAACTTTTGCGTGATTACAAGGATGAATACTCTATAAACTATTGCTATTATTTTATCAATTGATGAGGGTGTGGTTCCATTGTTACAGTTTTCTTTGCATATTTATTTTTAATCTATTTATATCTATCTTCTTTCAATAAGTTTCCATCCTCATCATATCCTAGTAACCAAAGCCTTGTACTTAAAATGGTTATGACTATTATTTTTACTTTAATGAATGCTTTTCCAGTAGTTGAATCTTTGACTATTTTTAGCATGCATATAAATCTCTCTCTTTAGTTTCCTCTCCTTGAAGTTCTTTAAATTTTTAAAAGTTAATATATAGAATTGGATCACCAGCTTCCCAACTAAATACAATAACTTAGAAATAAAAGCAAAGTTACCTCTAAACTATTGATTTCTATTTACTGTCCTTGAGAACTCCCATAAAAGGAGTGGCTATACTCATATACCATTATTTGTTTTTATAACTTTTTAGATATTCATAGAATTTCCAATTTATTTGAAGATGCATCTTTAAATAAACTTAATATAAAGCTTGTCTATAACTATAATATTTACTACTTGTATATATAAACTGTCAATCTATATCTATTTTGTAGAATCAAAACTGTATCTTTTTAAGATCAGTTTTCTCACTGAGCTCAATGAGACACTTGCCAGGTATCAAATTAAGTATACTTTTAGTGGCATTGAAATGTTTGTACAAAAAGTCCATGCCCCAAGTTGTCGAAATTCCTACCCCTATAAACATGAGAATCACGAAACAGACGAAAACTATGATTAGGTTTCTCTCCATGTCTTTGAAGTAGGATTGGATTGAGTTTGTTGTTGAGTCTATCAGCTATTCCAGAGATTTATCCAGGAAAATTATAATAAACATATAAGAGAATAAAAATATTTTAATACTCCTAGGATATTCATTTTTTATAGGTGTTTTAAGTAATTTTTCAAAAGTAAATTCCATAAAATTTTAAATATTCAGTCTGAATTTAATTAAATTGAATCAATAACTATTTATATAAGCAATTACACTGGAACTTATTGAAATCTTTTTGTTTAAATAAAAAACTAGGGAATAATGCTATTATTGAGATTTAGTAAAATTATAAGTATATCAATAAAAGCAAAATGTTTAATTATAAGATTTGATTTGTAAGTTGAAAATTTTAATTAATATATTATATTTTATTTGTTTTTATATTTAAAAATTTTTTTTATTTATTCGAATATTTTTTTTTAAGTTATAACTTCAAGTATATGATTGATCTAATTTTCTCATTGTTAGTTAAAGATCTCAGCCCTGCCTCTGTATATCTTTCCTTCTAGAAATTAATCTGAGATTAAATGATTTCCTTGATCATAGTATTTATAGTCTGAGTAACTCCAGTCTTCAAAAGCCCATCAAGAGCTGTTTCACATACAGATTTATCTTATGTACCAAAACTCAAAGAGCAAAATTGATCACCCTCAATCTTTGTAATAAAGCTAGTGGTGTCTGCCATCATTCAAAACCCCAAAACCCCTTAGTTAGGTTTATAAGTGCTTTGATTTGTAGGGTATAGTTGGGGTCTTATTGGGGTTAGTAGAGAAATTAGGCCAATTTGCAAAATGAGAAATAGAAATTAGCGATATTTAGGGTCTATTTATGATGAGAAGTATTTAGATTTACTGCTTAAGCTTAGGTATGGTACGAGTATTAATATAGACTAAGTCAAACCAGTACTAAATTATGCAGCTATTGCAAAGCTCTTACACAAGAGTGCCTCAACTGTTAGGTATCACTGCATGTTAGCTGTTTAGCACTTTAATTCTGGTACTTGAAAACATCCAGTAAGAAAATAAAAGTTCACTCAGACCCATATTGACTACCTCTGTGACTCTAAGACTTTAAAGTATTGGGCACACTTTCCTCTTGACTAGCGAGCTGTAATGTTTCATCGCAGGTTTCCTGACATGCGTATCTCTCCTTAGACTATAGCCAATATTTATAGAAGAAATGGTATTACTTTCAAGACTGTCAACAGAGTAAAGAGAGTGATTGATTTTACAGTGCCATTTTATAGTAATAATTTAAACTATATATATGATTAAATGCAGAGAGCTATTACTAATAACATCAAGTTCATACACGCTGATGAAGCTGTATTCACCTTCAACACCTTTATTAATAAGTCTTGGTATAAGAAGTATGATAATATAGAAGTCTATGATTAAAAAGTGAAGGTAGTCACCCATGCAATTTTAGCTGGTATAAGTGAAGATTCAGGCCTAGAGAGTTATGTTATTCACCCTCGCTCTATTAAGCGAGAGTAGTATATAGAGTTCCTACACAAGCTCAGAGAGAAGTATAGTAACCAAGAGATCATCCTGTTTGTTGATAACCTCTCAGTTCATAAGACTAAGGAGTCTAAGAAAGCTTATGAAGAGCTAAACATAACTCCTGTATACAACGTTCCTTATAGCCCATAATTTAATGGAATTGAATTCTACTGGAGTTAAATCAAGACTCACTACAAGAAGCTGCTGCTGTATCATCTTATGCATGACTTGCCCATCGATACAGTAGACTTAATTCAAAGCAGCTGTAAGAGAGTGAGCGTAGATAAGACAACAGTCTGTGCGAGAGAGGGAAGAATGAATGTTTATAAATAAGTTTTAGATTTAAATGAATGAATAAGTTCACATATTAAACTAACCCATAAAGGGGTTTGGCTTCTCTTTCTTCTCCTCTTCTTATGGCTTGCTTGGGCCCATATTTCTTCTCTTAGTGCCAGCTCAGACAATTTATGAGGTGAGCAAGAGGCTTTATAAAGATGTCTAAAAACCAGATGAAATGAACATAGATGCAGGAGTCTGCGACTTTCTTTCTCTGTGAACCTTTGCATGCTCTTTCATAAGATATATACCAGTGCCAGATTTTCCTACAAAGTTATATGTCAAAGCTTACTTGAAAGATAAGGATGCTTCTTAAGTTCCTCTAGCCAAGCTGAGCTTATTAGAATGCCTTGCTTCTTCTAGTCTTCAGGAGAGATAGAATATCGTTTCTTATGTGCTTCTTCAATAATTTCTCTGAGATAATCCTCTTTTATTGTACCAAGAACACCAAAGAAGAAGTTCCTCTCTGGTAGTTTATTAGAGAGTTGTTTCTTGGTAGGAAGGTAAACTACAACTTCCTCATCTTACATGGCATCCTCATAAAGATTAGTGACTGAAATCTCAGGGTAGTTGGGAATTTCGATTAATTTGATGTCTTTATTTTTAAAAGCTTTCTTCTCCTCACAAAGTATTCATGATATATAATTATTTAAACTTATTATTTTAATTATTAATTATATACTAAAACTGCTAATTCAATCATTTCCATAGCTCATGTCTCTGTCTGTTCCAGCTGGTTACCAAAAGAAGTGAAATTATTTCTTATGTTATTAGGTCTCGCGAAAACTTCTAAATTGAGCCTATCTGGGGCCATTTACTGAATGAAGTCATATATTTGCTAAGGCTTTTCGGAGTGCTTTCCAACTTTAGAGAAGATGACATTATCGGTAACGTGGTACTTGAGCATGTCTGTCACGTAGCCCTTCTTGCCTATAAGAAAGCTCTCGTTATTGTGAGCTGTGTACATGCCAGATCCTTTGTGTAATTTCTGATTTTTTGTGAGTTTAATCCACTCCCCTTTCTCAACTTCATTATAGCCGTGAATTTTCATAAATTATCTTGCTACATCTTTCTTTTGGTTCACAAACCACATTATGAGTATTCCTCTTTCTTGCACCAACTCTATAGGCATTTTGAGAATTTCCTCGTCAGAGACTGTTTCATAAGGAACTCCTTGTTTTATTCTATAGGCAGGGTCCATCAGAACGACTTCGTAAAGTTGTTAGTATCTTTGCATAGCGTCTTTAGCAATTAGTTCCCACATTTTATAATCTCTGACGTCTCCATGGAATATGACTGGTTCTCTTATTATTTTGTAAGTTGTTTAGTATACTTTCTATTGGATGGTTATAAGCCTATACCCATCTTAAATCTCTGTCTCAGCTTTTGCAGGACCTATTGGAAATTCCTGAGTACTACTGTCATCTCTCTTGAAGTCTTATACTTTTTTTTTGATGGTTTTTTTTTTGCAAGTATTTTCGTGTCTCTCACAATTAAATGCCCTTGCCATAACCTTGTGACAGTGCTGACATGTGCGTTCTTTTAGTTTTATTGCATTTCTTGCTGTCTTATGGGCATCTCTATGATAATTAGATTGATGCACTTCCAGTGAATTTAAGCTCTCATGGTTGGTTGGTGGCTCACAGTAGTTGCACAAGTATTATGAAGTAGCCTTGATCTTCTATTCTTTCATTCTCTTTGGCATGAAGTAATAATCTATAATTCTATCTGTAGTTATTTCTCTCTATAGCTACTTTATCTTGTTTTTGATTTGAATATTTGAAAGAGTGAAAACTTAGGAGGTCACATTTTTTTTGAGTAGAAACTTAGGTAAGAAATCTCAAATGGGTATAAGGGTTTTTAATTTGATACATGCCCACATGCCAACAAACCATTTTTTCATAATTTCATTAAATACAATATAATTAAAAATTACTTAGTTATTTATATGATGAAACCAAGAATTATTAAACATTATATTAATATAAAAATATTTGCCTTTGTTAAATTATTAGCTCATCATGTCATGACAATGTCATAGGTACTTATAATATTTTCTAAATTCTAAAAAAAATATTTTTTGAAACAAGATTTCTTGTTTTAGTACAAAATTGACTAATTGGTAGTTATCTCTTAGTTTTAATAATAGTTATTCTATGGGCAACCAAGATAGCTATATATTATAGATAAGTAGAAATTTATCCAGAAAAGCAATTATAATTCATTTTTACTTACTCTTTATTCACTACTAATTATAGCTGCATAATCTATATGAGTTTCAACCAGAGATTGTTGATCGAACAAAAAAGTATAAATAAAATGAGTGAAACTTAGGATGAGCAACTTTTTTGAGTGAAAACTTAGGATGGACAACAAAGAATGAGAGTGTAAGTAAATATCTCAAATAATAAACGAATAAATGCACATAGTGTCAAATGTTTTTAAATTATATCATTTTCTAAAATCACAGGCATGAACCCTATGATGGGGTTTAGGTTCATGGGTTTAGTTCGATTAATTATATTATAAGAATAATTTTTTATTATTCTTGAAAATGGAGACCTTTTATATTAAACTTAGTTCATATTATAAATTCCAATAATATATTCTGGTCAGCATGTATAGGTTTCGTTCAAGCCTGAATTTCATTAAACTATAGTATTTTAAAATCATGAATCAAACATTAGATCAGAATAGTTATAAGAATTCGTTTAAAGGTTTTATAGGTTAATTTTAAAATTAAAGATCAATGGAAAGCTAGGGCATCTATAGCCATGACGTTAGAGAGTTCTAAAATAAATTTAGATCCAAAAATGACTGGATTATTTTTTGAGATACAACAGTAAGGTTCTTTTTTTAATATATTTAGAGGGGTACTTTTTACCCAACGATGACCATGTCACCATGAGGTTCATCAAGGACTTCTTATCAGGCGAAAAACTGCTTTTAAAATCAGGGGAGGTTGTGTAGCTGAACGTACCTTACTATGAAGAACTTTCTGTTTAGAATATATTCAAGCAGGTTCAAGAAGACCCATTGATAATGAAATATATGAACTACTACCCTGACTATCATGTCCTTCCTGACAGAAAATATTTCTATGGGGTGTTAGGCGCTCTCCATACTAACTATCTATCGATGCTAATAAAGCATGCAAACAGAGCAAGAAACTTAAGTGACACTCTTGAGGAAGAGAAAGAAAAAATTATAATAAAGGATGATGTTTATAGATAGCTAGAAAATGATCCATTTTACTCAAGTTAGTTTCTTATATAAATTAATTATTTATTTAGAGTCAAAGGGGAAAGCCCTTGCCATGCTAAAGTTGAAATCTAAGCCTCGCAATCATAAATAAAAACGATAGAACCATGAAATCTCTGCTTCGTTGAATGACTATCTAAGCAAAAGTCAGGGTAAGAAAGCACTCGGTGGGCAACTTGGGGACGTCACCATGACTCAGGAGTCTTATCATGAAAGGGTGCCAGAAAAAAGTTCCATGGAATGAACAATTCTCAAAAAGAATGATAATCTGTGTTTTATTAGCACCTTTAAGAGTTTATATAATTTTTCATTTTTTCTATATGCCTTAATATAACTCTTTTAATTGCTTATCTTGATATACTCTCTATTGCCCTTTTAATGATTTAAATATGAGCAAGCTCGCCTAACTGGAAGTTGCTTCCTATCACTTCTTGTCTATACTAGTGCTTTACTTAAGAAAACACCTCTTCTATACAATGATACTCTGGTGAGTATGGCGCATTAAACAGACACTGCCAGTTATAGGATTTTATCTTCTCTTGTACCGCCTTGTTATGGTGACTTCTTAAATTATCCCAGAAAATTACTATTCTTGCTTGTTGGTTCTTAATGTGCAGATATTCAATCATAGCTGAGACATCTGCTGAGTTGATAGATTTCAGTTTTATAAAGTAGCCCTCCAACCCGAACTCTTGGCTTATTCCGACTATAGCAGCGAAAGTCTTAAGTTTTAGACCTATTTTTTGGAGTTATTAATTTTAGTGAGGCCTAGCCCATGAGTGCTGCTCAATCTGGTATGGCTTAAATATGATCTCATCAATGTAAATAATTTTTCTGCCATGGCTAACCATTTCCAAAAGTGATCCAAATCTTTCAAATCTCTACACCTTAATGGATTGCAGTTTTACCATGCTCGCGGTTGAGGTGCTTTTCATCACTTTGTACTTTATCTTATTTTTCTTGTAAATATATTGAAGTGTGGAAGGTGTAGCTACAGATTACGGGAACTTTCTATGAAATAGCATGGATCGAGTTTAAAGTGATAGTCCTTTTTGTTTCTCTAATGTTTGCTCGCTTATTATGAAGTTAATGTGATGGTCCTATAATTTTCCCTTATACTAAGGTTTTCCTTGTATGGCATAGTTTTTGGGTTTCTCCTTAACTTAGCAAACTTTCCTTACAAACCTGATTGAAACCTTTAATATCTTTGCAATATTTTAAATTGTATTCATAAGCTTTTACTCTCCTTAAGGTTGAGTGGTCCCATAGCACAGCAACAAGACATATCGCCCCACGTTATCATTATATTAGAGTGTAGTTCTGGGTTTCATTATAGAGTATTTATATTTAAACGAGTTATTAAATTATTATATATCACATACTATAAATCATGATTGCTTTCAAGAATGAAATTTTGGTACCTTCCATCGTTGGAAGGAATAAACCAACTGTATAATATGTTAATAGTCATCAAGTTATCTTACCATGTAAAGTTAGGTATCGATAGAGATCTTCCTTACTTCTGAATCTTGATATCATTTCTTGAGCCTCGACTCTTTTCATTTGATCATTGAGTGATTCCATCTTTGTTCCTCTTCCTATTAATGAATTTCAAATTATAACTTATAGACTTCTGGATCCTATTGTTTAAAATCTTACTATTAAATATGGGCATCTTATAGGAGGTCAACCCTGCAAAGATACGTGGAGAAAGTTTGCAGAAGCTGTAACAAACTGCAGAGATTGAGCTCCATTTTTATCAATTTAGTTCCATTAAATTAGTACTAAATTTGTTTAAATTTAATTAGTACTGGTACTAAATTCGTTTAATTTTAATTGGTACCAATTTAATAGTACCAAAACTTAATTAGTACCTAGTTTTAATCCAGTGAGGTTTTAATGGAAAAGTTCCAATCTGGTTTAAAACTTAATTGGTACCAGTACCAACCTGAACTTTATCTGAGTTGGTACCAGAATCAAAATTATTAAGAGTAAAATTACGAAAATTATACTTATAAACTGAGTATAAATATGAAGTCTTAGAGCTTAGATCAAACCATCATTAATGCTGTTGCAACTCCTATATAGTCCAGATATAGCTATAGAGGTTTTAAGAGCTTTATAATAGAAATTTAAATTTGAATTTAAACATGGCGGTCAACTTAAATCGTAGAGCTGCACTTTTAGGAGCAGGTCAATCAATGCTCAACTTTGGCTCCTCCAAGAAACCAGAAGTAATTTATATTGAAAAGGAGGTAGAGCTAAGAGCTCTAGAGTTTGAAGCTGAGGTCTTTAAAATTTAAGTTTAAAACAAGAAGTAGAGTGCTGAGATGGGTGTTTAAACATAAGTTGAATTGGTTGAAGAAGATAAGGAACAGCAACCAATAGAAAAAATTAAAACATTTTAATGTGAAGACTGCTAAAACTTCTTCTCAACTGAGTCTAGCTTGAAGAGGCACATTAAAGAGGTACACTCTGGCAAGGCCAAGATCTATTTTAAACATGACAAAGTGGATGGAAGGTACCAATGCACAACATGCATGAAGTCTTACACTCACTCAGCAAAGGTTAAGAAGCATATGCAAAAACATCATCTTAGCGAATTCTTGATTTAAGATTAGGAGACTTAATAACTTGTACCTGCTAAAAGAAAATCAAAAATTCTTGAGTCTTAAAGAGACCTACAGGAGAAGCTCAAGAGACAGTGTCGCTTTGAATCAATGAACTAGCCTGCAGATCATACTGTTTTAGCATGCTTCCAAGCGAAAGCAATGAGTATTCCTGCATTAAATGCAATTGAACTTAGTAGCTGCATTTAAAATTACTTGCACATAAGTGTGCCTAACAAGGCAAAGCTTATAGTAGTTGATGAGTATGCATACAAGGTATACCTTTTCAGCTATCTCATAAAAAATGAGCAGTATTAAAATGAGTTTGCTAACGAATATATGATTCTTACAGAGGCTTAAAGAAGAGATTGCAAGAACTTGCTTAAGTTAAATGGTGTTATATTAAGCTATGGTTTCATCGCACTAAGGCTCAAGAAATTTGAAATGACTTTAGGAGACTATCTATATCATAATAGATATCCTGATGACTTAAATGATACTCTTACAGATATGATTAAGGGTGTCAAGGAGTTGCATGAACTTGGATATGTTCATAGAGATTTGAAGCCTGAAAATATTATGCTTAACCTCTGCCCTTTAGAAGTCGTAGTTATCGATTTCAATAGAGCCTTAAGATAAGAGATAGTGACTTTGGCTAAAGTTCTTGGTACTCCTGGATACTTCCCAATTAGAGAGAAATGGACTAATGGCTCAGTTCAGTGGGATGTATGGGCAGTTGCTGCTATCATATTAGAGAGCGATATGGAAAGTATGTCATACTTTGGAACAAAGCACGAGAAATAATCAATAAGTTTAGCAGCTAAACATATAAAATAAGAAGAAATCTGCGATAAAATTAAGACGATAGTTGAGATGGTCATAGTTAAAGCTCCAGCATATCCAAGATAATCATTAGATGACATTCTAAAACAACTAAAGACAGCAAGATTCAAGAGGTATCACAAAGACAAGTAGATAAAATTTCTTTGAGTTAAGCACAATAATAATCATTAAATATTCATTAAATTCATATAAAACCTGCATTTTGTCTACTAACCCCAATAAGACCCCAACTATACCCTACAAATCAAAGCACTTATAAACCTCACTAAGGGGTTTTGGGGTTTTGATTGTGGGAATGCGCTTCCTTAAGTTATTATAGTTTCTTTCGTTGATCTGGGCTTACTCTTAGAAGTAATCAATGAAGCTAACTTAGGTTCGATTTCCATTGCCCTCCAAATCATCAGGGTACATGAACATTGTCGCGTTCCTAGCCAATCCTTCTCTATAGTAAGCAATCAAATTGTTTAACAAGGGGTCTCTAGAGGCCACTATTTCGTAATAACCCAGACTTTGCTCAATACTGTTATCAATATTAGCAATTAAGAAGAAGTTCAACAGGAAATACCCTTAAACAAGTCCTGCAAAGAATAGCACCAACATGATGTACTTAATTTTCTTTATGAGACTCATTTATCTAATTTTCTTGTGAAAGATTTTCTTAAAGACAGCTGCTTCAAGCTCTTCTTATTGTTTCATAAGTTCAGCTCTAATATCTTCTTCCATATCTCCCTAATTTTTCTCATTCTCTTTGCTAATTAGACCACCTCCTATAACACCTTATCTTGAAAGGCCCAAAGTGCCTAGTTAATTACTTTCATCTTTCATACTGAACTTTTTAGTAAGCAGTCTACTAGAAACTATCCTGGAAGATTTCTAGTAAAACAGCGAACCTCCTGGATTGTTCGTAGATTACCTCAATTTAGCGAAAAATATTCTTATGTTACGTTTTCTATCATCCACGTCATTCTTTGAGAGCTCAGCATATATAAAAAACACTTTCTCTTTATTGGACTCTATGCGCAAGATAATTGGAATTATCAAAACAGCTGTCATAAAAGTAATAGCTATAGCCAGTATAGTAATAGCCAAGAACAGAGTTTGATTTTAAGCGACACTATCATAAGAAGTAGCAATATAACTCTCTGATAGTTTCATTGGATAAAAGTTCATCTTTGGAGCATTCTAATTATACAGCAAAAAGTAAATTTGCCTTTAGATTTCAGTCAGAGCTTTGGATGTTTGAGCATATCCTTAAATAAAATTGTTATTCAAGATTGTTCTATTCAGGGAGAGTGTTGAGACGTTTTAGACTTGACCAATATCTTAAGCGAGGGTCAAAATTTCATAAAAAGCCAGTGCGAAAGACTTATCCATGGAGAAATAGTAGCCATCTTAACGGATGTACCCTAGGGTAACAGGGTCTAATTTGTAGTTTGTATATTGCTGTTTCATAAAGGAATCATCATATATATCCAAATCTATATTGATTAATTATTTTATAAGCTAATTTGTTTTAGGTAGAATAAATTCATGCTATATATTTAATTTCTGCTATAAATAAAAAATTTAAATCTTTTTAAAGTATTCTAAAAGTCTCAGCTTCTTACAGGAGCAAATTCTTAAGGAAATCTGACAATTTGCCTGACATAAACGATGACTTATCGTCTTAACTACCATTCGCTATGTTATAATATAATCATCATAAAACTAAAATTTTAATTCATATTACAGGAATTACTCACTTTAATATATACATTCTTAAACAACACTATTAAAAATTATAACTAGTTCTCTTACAATGATTTGCATATTCTAATAGTTAATTGTACTAATCTTGGTATTGTTAATTTCTTGCAAGGCTTTGAAGAAGTTTTGATCTTTAATCAGAGCAAAGACAAGGATAATTACTGCTGATATTACTGATAAAATGAAAACTATTACCAAGGCTTTTATATGAAAATTTTAGTTTTTAATAGTAAATTTAGATGGAAAAAAAATGAGATCCCAATTTAGAAATTCAAAATCTTAGAAATGTTATTTATACTAGGCTTTTTAAAGAAGTGAAATGGATCTAGGTTTGGATTCCTCCACAGTTGATGTTTTAATTTCACTAAGTTTATTTATAAGACCTTTGTCTGAGCTGCCATAACCAGCAAGGGATGATATTCTAAAGTATATAACGTGATTTAATGTGATTTAAAATTAAATCTATACACACAAACATATCAAAATATATCCCTTCATAAATTAATACTGAAGCAAGTGAACAGATTTCTTCTCTGTCTTCTTGATATGTGAATTTAAGTTCCTCTTTTTCCATGCCTGATTCATGCGTATTTTTTGTGTCTAAGAATGAAGCTGTAGCCGTGGCTGTAGCTGCTTCTTCTTCAAGCAATACAAACCAGATTTCTCGAACTAAATAAATCATATAATTCTTTTTAGGTATTTTATTCATATTGTATACTAATTAGCAATTTATTAAACATGGGTGATATAAATACTAATAAAACTAGTAATTGGTTGTTTGAAGCGTAATTTTAGGCATTTATAGTAGCACCTAAAGTTCCAATAATACCAGAGCCAGTCACTACACCTGGAGCCGCTGGTTGTATATATCCTTGCGGAGCTAATTAATGTTCATGCATCTTCATCCAAACTATTCAATTTCAAGTATTTTATTATCATTTTCTAAATGATTATATCTCAATAAAAAAACTAGAGCTCTACATTTCTTTTCTTTCATGCACAGAGTGCTTTCAAACTCATCTTCACTCCTATTTTCAAAATCATCAAGTGCATCCTTGAAAGAATTCATAAAGAAATCAATTTTCTTTCCATCTATAAACTCCTTCTCAAACTCATCCTCAAGGATTCCATCGAAAATCTACTCCAAACTAATATCTTTATTCAGGGCTTAAAGTGGAAAACCAAGCCACTCTGTGATATTTCTTGTCATATCTGTGATTATTCCTTTTTAATCTGCTAAAAGTACGAAAACATCCTGAGCATCAAGAATTTCCTTCAAAGGGTACATTTCAAGCAAAATAGACCTCTTGCAAAAAGCTATAAAGCAGAGATTATATTCGAAAGTTACATATGGGCTTATGTCCATGACTAATGGCATAATAAAACCTGATTTATGTTTACCCCATACGAAGCTATGTGCGTCCTTGTTAATCTTTCTCTTGCTGTTCACATAGTTCAAGATAAAATCTTCATGTGAGTAGCCATATACCAGGGGTTATAGTTTGGTCAAAGAGTGATTTATAAGCTCATCCGTGTTGTACCCAAATATACGCTCTGCCTTATTATTCATAGCCAATATCTTACTAAAATCTTTTTAGCAGCCACTAATTATAATCATGCCATTTTCATCACTAAAGTTAATTCTTGCGTATTCCTATCTCAAATTCTTCTTTCGCATACCTTTGGCTTGAAGAATCTTTGTAATTTCCATTTTAGCTTCTGTCTCTTCTAGTTCATAATTTAGACAAAGTGATACAAATAATTTGTAAAGATAGGCTACTTCTAAGTAGTTTGAATTGATGCTCATCAACTTCTTATACTTCTTTTTGATCATGTAAAACTAACTGTTGATTTAACTGCCTAGCCTGAATATGTTATCGATTTAGATATTTTTCTTGTTTAGCTCTAACCAGAAAGCCTCTGCTATCTCACTTGTTTACTCTATACTCTTTTGATATTTAATGTTTAACTTCTCAAACTCTATAATTTGCTTCAAATCTATCTCTAAGTCTAGTATTTTGGACTCTTTAGACAGGAATGAGTTTACTCTTGATGAAAAATACTGTATAATTTTCAAACCTAATGTGTAACTATCGTATGTATCACCAAAGCTGCTTTTTAAAGTTTGAGTGTAACTTAACTCATAGAGAGCCTTAAAACTGTTTTTGAACATGTTGAAATATATGAAGGCTGACATGTATCTTAACTTCACAGAACTTGGGAATAGCTCCAAGAAAACTTTGATGTTATTGATAAGGAAATTATTCAAGAACTTGGTCCTAACTTTATTCTACTTTACTAAGTTCTTAGATTAAACGAAGAAAGTTTTCTGCATGGAATTATCATCCTGAGTAGTCTCGTCATCATAAGTCGCTCTATTATTGACAGTAGAGATTGATCCATTATTTTTCTCGTCTTCTTTCATAGTAGCTATGGTTGCGAGCTAAATGCGATATGCACTATTGATTACCTTGTAATATTCCATACAGTTACATTCTGGGAAATCGCAAATCTCAATGTGTCTCTCAACGAATCCTCTAAGAATAAAATCTTCTCTCTCGTCTATGTTACTCATTTCAATAAGTTCATGAAGTGCTATCATCATATGCAGTGCATCAAACTCGTATCTGTAATTGAAAATATCAATTTTCTTAAGAAAGGCCTCTCTAGTTCTGTGGCTTATTTTAATAACGAGCAAGCCTATGCCAATTATCGACATGATTAAGACCAAAGTAAATAAAGTATTTAAGGGAGTCACCATTAAATCAGATATGAAGGCAACTGCGAATAGCACTATTAGTATACTTTCAGACACAAAGTTCATTTTGTGAATCATTCTATCGAAAGTCATACCCATTCTTACTCTACTATAAATAAAACCTACCAGAAATACTACGAATAGCGGATTCAAATACATTGTCACATTTCTTTCTTAATCGATTTAGTAGGCTAGTATCACAAAAAGAGTGAAAAATACCTTCAAATGCTATATTTTAGAAGGAAAATTAAAAACACAAAAATCTTTTTAATTATCTAATGTGTTAATTAGAAGATTGGGGCTTCATTCAATTTGATTCTATTCTGACAATCTTTCTTATTATAATTAATTAAAGGTTGTAATATTAAGAAAGTATAATCAAAATGGGGAGACTGTTATAAAAGAATCAAAAATGAAATGAATTAATATTATGTTCTAATCAAATTTTACTAATGTTTTTTAAACTGTAGGTATTTCGAATTAATTTCATATGTTACTAATCACTCAACAAATTAACTAATCACACATATATTATTCTGATATTTAATTTTTTTTTACTTTTCCAAATCATTTCTATTTTAGGGCATCGAATAAGTTGTTGCTGTAGTGATCTTCAAGTTTTTTATCAAAATTTTGAGATATCTTCAGGGTATCTTCAGGATATCTTCCTCAAAAAATAAAAAGTGTGGAGAGTGTGGAGTTTTACTAAAATAACAACAACAATAAAAGCAGCAATAATAGTAAAATCAACAATAATAACAGTAGAATCAACAGTATTTACTGTTCTGGGATTTTCCCCAAAAAATCCAACTTTCTAAATTCATGTTTAAGAACTAATGATAATGATAAAGAAGATGATGATGTTGATGAAAATGAAAACTAAATTACAAATTTTATTCTGAATTCTCTAAAATTTTAGATGTACAGTAAATACTGTTAATTCTACTGTTATTATTGTTGATTTTACTATTATTGCTGCTTTTATTGTTGTTGTTATTTTAGTCAAACTCCACACTCTCCACACTTTTTTTTTTTTTGAGTAAGATATCCTGAAGATACCCTGAAGATATCTCAAAATTTTGATAAAAAACTTGAAGATCACTACAGCAACAATTAGTTCGATGCCCTAAAATAGAAATGATTTGGAAAAGTCAAAAAAAATTAAATATCAGAATAATATATGTGTGATTAGTTAATTAGTTGAGTGATTAGTAGCATATGAAATTAATTCGAAATACCTACAGTTTAAAAAACATTAGTAAATTTTGATTTGTGATAAATTATTTTTAATTATCAGCATTTTTATATTTTATATTATCTCTATTTACTTTTATACTTTTATAATTACTTTAATATATTTAATTCAAATAAATATTCCACAATCAAATATAAAAATTTTTAGCAATCCTTTAACTACAAAACATATTTCTTATATACAAAGAGACCTTTATATCCAACATTTCCTATATTAGTAAATTCAAATATCATAATTATTGGTGAATTTAGAATGTGCCCAAGGTACTGTTTCATTAGGGTAACACGAGGTCATCATAGACAGAGTAAAAAGCGATAGTGAAACAAAAATAAATATAGCTAGTATAGCAAAACATACTAAAGCTAGATGCTAGTCCTTGAAACACATTGTCTCAACTTATAATAAAAATCATAGAATAATCAAGAAACGATTTCTTCAAATTCAATTATTGATATATTTTGACAAAATTGATCGCAGTTTACTATAGTCACAGTAAAACAGTTTAGATAAATAAGACACCAGCGGTACAAATAGTAAGAAAGTATTAATGATAATTACCAGTCCCAACACTTTATTGTAGAATTTAGTTTGACTGGTAATATATAGCTTTTTCTTATTTCTTGAGAAAATTTAAGCCAAGAGAGCAGCTAGTACCAAAAAAGCATAAATAATGACGATTAAGAGCACTTTCTTATTATTCTCATAGCCAAGTATTTCATAGAGCCTATCAGCTGGGTTTATGTACAGTGCGATTTTATGCATTGTTTGGCTTGCTGTGTATGTGCTGTGATCCTCCTCTGCACTCTTAGAGCGACCGAAGATTTATTCCAGAGGGTAAGAGACTAGAAACAGGAAATCAAGCACCATGTAAAGTTGATATAGTAAGCGAGTGCTAACATTCACAAAAGTATTCTAATACAATTAAATATGTTTTAAATAACATTTCATAATTAAGACTCATGAGATCAAAAGAAGCTAGGAACAATTTTTCCTTGAAATTTTATTCGCAATTACGAAATTTCCTTCTATATTCTTCCTTCCTATTCATTTTTATAATGATTATATATTCTTATAAATGCTAAATTCTTTAATTAGAGCTTATTTTACAAGATTTTAATTTTTTTCAATCGATCCAATATATCAATATTGAGAAGTTTACCCTAAATATCTTATAAACTTGTCAAGGTTAATGATAAATAAATAATTAAGTTTTATTTAGTCCCTTTTATTCTCATATTAGTTAAGCCAATAAAATTATTTATTGGCTTTTATAATTTTAAGAGCTCAGAAAACTCTCTATCCAAACCTCTTTTAAAGGTAAATAATGACATTTCTCTCAGAGTTGGCCTTTGTTCTACATAAGAATTTAATATAAAACTTTATTATAATGCTTACCCTGACATTAAGATGTGGGAGAGTGTTATCTTCATTCATGTTTACGACTCTAGGGGGAGACTCCTCCATATGATGACTGGTGTTGTTTTGATTGTTGTAGCCTCGGACCACTGATCCACCGCCAGCAGCACCGCCTGTCTTCTGGCCACTCAGTTGAGCTGAGTTCTTGTAGAAGTGGTAGCCAGTTCTCGCACTATGCTTGGATGAACTATTTACACCTTACGGCATTTCTACTGTTATTGAGTGGTCCTAGATAGTACTAATAAACTAAGAATTACTAAAAGAAATTCTTAGTTTTCTTTTATTCATAGTGAATATTACAAAAATTATGAACATAAAATTTAGGTTTATTGTTTCCGTTTTCATCGATGCTTCCCATTCCTCTTCTTGGGTCAAGTCTGGATTAATCATATTACTCAGGCTTCATCATTGATAATATCTTTGAGAACCCTGGTCCATACTAAAATTGATTTTAGTTCAACTAATTAGTTAAAGCTTACTCTCGATATTAATAAAACCTAGATAAACTTATGTTATCATTAATAATTAAAATTATATTCTGTCATTGCCTTCTCTGAATGGCAATTTCTTCCAAGGTTGATATTCAGCCATAACTCCGGCCAAATTAGTGATTCCTCTCTCACAAGAAGCGCAAGAAAGTCCTCCTAAGGGTTTCTTGGTAAACATAGCATCCTCTTCATGTTCACGTTTGCCACCTGCACCTTATGCCATCAAAAGCTCAAATAAGCTTTTAACCTATGAAATTGATTAAAATAATTTTATAAAGTTTTAAGGCAGTTTCTTCACTGATATCTCAAAAATATTTCTTACATTTTTCTCAAGTGCAGCAAGTCTCTTTAAAGTGTCAGATCTATCAGCAAAACTAGCAATTAACTTTTTAATCATTTCATTGATCTTATCCATAAGCCTAGCCTCTAAATCGTCTAAGTCCTACTTGTCAGCCTTCTTGTTAATTTGATCCTGGTGATTTTTAAAGTTGGCACAGGTCTCATCCACAAGTCTGTTGAAGTCAGATCTCAAGATTTTAAGCTGACCTTCAAGATCTTTCAGCAGTTTCTCTAAACCACCTGAACCACCGTTGCCTTAGTTTTAAGCTAGTAAAGCTGCCAGATCATCAACCTAAATTAAATAGCTAAATTAATTGATTTCATTTATTAAGTATAAAGGTTTATTTCTTAAGCTCAGTATATTGCTTTTTCATTGTTGCAATTTGATTCTCACAATACTCCATTCTACTTCTGAGTAACATAATATCGTTATTAGAAGCACCAGAGCCTCCTTAACCATTTCCACCAGATCCCTTAAAATTATTAAGGAGCTCCATCAATCTAGAAATATCATTTGTATTAGTTTCTACACTTGAATTTAGCTGCTTGATAATATTCTCCAAGATTTTCATTTCTTCTTTAGAGGCGAATGAGACCATTAATTTTGATAAATTTTCAAGCTGTTCTCTTAACTCATTAATGTTCAATTTCTTGAAATCCCTATTTCAATGATTAAAATTACTCTAAATACTTACTTTGTTAACGAAGCTAGCATCTCCTCAATTGATGGGAACCTTTAAATAATGCTCTTAAGCGACTTAACTTCCTCTGCACTAAACTATCCACCATTATTCCCACTACCAACTTAACTCTTGACATTAAGAGCTGGCTTTTCTTCATGATCTATGTTTCCGATCATTGACCTGATCATTGCAATTTCATTGTCAAAGTCATGCTAGTCTAACTTGTTTTTCATATCATCCTCCAGTTTCTTCAGTCTGTCTAAGAGGCTTTAGATGCTATCCAATCCTGCTAATTTGGTGTTAAGATCATGAAGCTTAGCCAATATATCATCAATGTCAACTCTGTTTTGATCTGTGATGTTTTTAGTTTGATCTAGTGTTTGTTCATTGTTGTCGACTCTAGTTTCTAGGTCTGCAAGGCGTTGATTCATATCTTCTAAATATTTTTGCATTTGAGTCTGCTCATCACGGTCTGCAAACTTAGCATAGCATTCTTTTCTCAGATTTTCAACTAAGATCTCGAGTGCGTCCAATAGTCCCTTACTATTGCTATAAAAAAGCTAATAATTATAATATATGAATAGCTTAAGTATTTAAACTTTACAAATTGATAATTTTAATAGTATCACCATCGATGTTCCCTGAGCCAGCACCCCCTAATGTTTTTAATAATTAGACGGAGCTATTCATTTCAGCAGTTTTAGCTTCATTATCTTTCATTCTTTGCAACACTATAAAGTTTAAGAGGTCATTGATTTTGTTGTTCAATTGAATATAAATGTAGTAACTCCCATAAATAAGCCTTCATATAAATAAGTTGTTCATGTTTCAAAATAGTCAAAGTAGGTGTGTTAGATATTTTAACTTACAATCTTTCAAAGAATCATCATTTGATTGCTTATATTTTTCTAGTTCCTTCTGCAGAGCGTCAATTTTGTTTTCATTGGAGTCAGTACGATCCTAAACTGAATTAAGATCTTGTCTCAGGTGTTTCAATATTTAAGCAGCATCCTATAAAATGAATCATATTTATAACTCAATTTATGAATGAGATAATGAATTAATTTACCTTATCTAAATCTATGTTCCCTCCTTGATAATTCATTTATTATATTAAAAATGGAATAGATCAAATATCATAAACATTTTAAATACATTTATGATTACTGTAGTTATTGGTGTTTCCACTACAAATAAAAAGAGTTAAATTATATCTTATATACATGTCATTTTTAATTAAAAATAAATATGCGAATAATTTACCTACCCATTACCATTTTGCAGATTTTAAAGAATTTTATTTTGTGCTAATTAATTTTTAGCCAAAAATTCAATTGACTGCTTCAAAACATCAAATGAATATGTTAAGTTGAATAAATTAGGGGTTTTGGGGAGTTTCTTTATTATATTATATTCAAATTTAATATATAATTTTGTAATTTTATATATAATAATTGCTACTTTAAATAAATTATTAAGGTCAAAGGGGAATTCCATGATAAGCTCGAGTTATTGCTCGCTATCTCCATTGATAAGTTGCCTAGATTTGCTACTCATTTTTATTTATATCGATTTTAATATAGTATAATAAAAATAAAATCTTAATTCAAGCACTAAATCAATTCATTGTTCTATTTAATTATTTCGAATTACTTTACTCTAAAGAATAAAATTAAATTCATTCTATATATAAACACCTTATAAGCAATCATGTATTAAGTGGATGAGTATCCATAGTAAAAAATATGTTTGATAAATCAAAAAAAAACCTCAATATGCTCTCTTTACATTATTTTCACCTCAATAAAAAATTCTCCAAAAAATGAGAAAATACATTTAAGAATTGAATAATATAATCAAATTACCTTTATATCAATATTGAAAAGGTTTCATCCATCCATAATAAATTTATGATATGTTTAATAATTTGCTTAAGACTATATAAATTGATAAAAATTCATTGTAGATCCCAATAATACTTTCGAATATGATAAGAAGAAATAATTAAGTAGTAAAAATTAAATCGAAAATTCTAATAGTAAATGAGAATATGATAGTCTATATGTTCTTTCACTAATATCTATATCGTTATAATGGTTTGAACAGCATTTGTAAAACTAAGTGGAGGGAAATTTCTTTAAGTTATTTTAATATAAATTTAATTATAATTCTAAATAGTTATTTATATTTGATACCTATAACTATCTAACTAACTAAATAAGAGCATTTAAAAACAAAAAACACGCGATATTTTCATTGATATAAAAAGAAGATTTTTAGTTAAATAAACCAAAATTTGAAGTGATAATAAATTAATGTCAATTTTATTAGAATAGATTAGACTTAAATAAGAAATATAAAGGTTGCCTAAGATTCGTAAATAATGTCTTAATGAAAATAATTTATCTATGTTTTTTGGTTTCCAAAGTTATTAGGTTTTATATTTAAAAAGAAAAAACTGACTCTCTAATAATAATGCCTGAAATAAAATATAGCCAAGAATTAACCGACTGGATATTTTAAGAGACTAATGTTTAAGAAAGATATAAAACAAAAGTCAAATAATATTTGCAACTGTTTGAAATACTCAATTGTTGTATTTTTTGGCACCACCTTGGAAACCACCTTGGGTTTGTCCGCCTTGCTTCTTAGCTCTGAAGGCAGTTTGAATTTTGACTGCGGCGTGTTCTTGCTCCTCTTCTTCGCCTTTCACTTCGTTGGAAGCGAATTGTTTCCAGAGGGACTCGAATTCAGTCGAAATAAAATGTTTTTTAGATAAATGATATGAGAAAATGTTAATGAAATTATAAAGTCTCTGTTGAATTAATGTTTTATGAATTCCAAAAGCAGTATATTCAAATTTAAAGAGTTAATAAGTTGAAAGTATGGTAAGATATTTTTAAAATTCAGTGTTGTACTTTTCAATGTAATATGTGTGGTCAACAACCAAAATGTTTTCTTAGTTGCTCTTTCCAGCTTGGACGGTCCAGTTGAATGAACCAGTAATGAGGAAGGTGTCATCAATGACAACAAATTTGTTATGCATGTGGAATTGAGAAGCGCTGTCGACTCTGCATGGCACTCCCTGTCCAGCGAGCCACTTGATGTCTGAACCTTGGTTCTCCATGCACTCGTCGTCAGAGATGACTCTAACCTTAACTCCGCGTTGGTGGGCATCGAAAATGGCGTTGGCTAGGCGATCGTTGGTAAGATTGAAAACGCAGATGTTCATGCTCTTGGTGGCCTTGGTCAAGTAAATTCAAATTTACGTTATCGAATAAGTGAGGATACATAATTAATTGAAGTATCCTACAAGCTTGTCGACATTCTTCTCGTTGGGGAAGAAGAAGGCGTCCATGTATCTTGGCTTAGTTTGGAGGAGGTCGTCTTGAGCGGCCAAGACATACTTCTTCAAACCTTCAATGACTGCCTTATCATGATCATCCTTCATCTTTCCACCTGCAACTTCGAAAAGTTTTTGAATGACTGCATTCAACAATTATCAAATTAATGCTTTAAAACCCTTCAGTTCTCAAGCAGGTTCCTTTAAAGTTACTAAACCCCTTATATGCTATACTTTATATAAATTTACGGTATCTTTGTGCTGTTTGAATGGCATCTTGGTAAGGATTCTAGAGAAGTCTTGCATGTCGATCTCCTTAGCTTCCATGTTTGGATTGCCATTGAGGAGAGTGGCTACTTGAGTGAGTGATCTCTCAACCTGGTTGTTAGTTGATTGCATATTTGTTTGTGAGTAGTACTACGCGAAATTAATAATTATATCTTTCCAGCAAATTTTAGGCAAAAGATTTTAATTTTATTCACAGTAGTAACTTATTCATATTTTCATAATAATTATTGTACATAAGCATTTCATATAATGGCATGATGTTTTATTTTATTCAATGGGACATAGTTAATTAAGCCTGATATTTATTTCAAATTTTAATTTATTTTGTCAAACTTAAAAACAAATGAAACCTCTCAGTTAATAGTAGCAACTTCCAATATAGTCTTAAAGTATGAATCATTAACAAAACTAAGAATAACTCCCTCATTTTGGTACTTAAAAAACTCCATAGATCTTAAATCAATCACCTTAAAATCACATAGATTACAATCAGAGCCTTGATTAGATAGATACCGTATAAAGTTTCGAAGAATAAGACTATAAGCATTATCAAAATGGTAATGACCTCAGCACATTGAGATCGAACTTGTCACATTAGCCAAACTAGCAAAGTAAAAATTTCTCTAAAATAAAGCCACCACAGAATCACAAAGCCCTCAGCTCAAGCTATCAATCTTAACCTCATAGTAGTTACACAAACTAAAACTTAGATACGTTGATTAGAGACATGAAATACTTACATTCTACGGTGTCGTAAAAAGATTCTTCGCACTAGATCAATCAATCAGTGTAGTTTATTCAGAGTTGCTTGTAATAAATATCGCAGCATAAAACCCCATATATCAATTAAGACATGAGAATTGGGGTTAAGAACAATTAAATTAAGAATTTATAATTATTGGCGTATAATTATAATGTTTGGGCTAATTATTAAAACTATTGGCTCGATTGATTGTCCTTATAAAATATTCCAATCAGGGTGTGTAAATTTGATTTTAGCCTAATTATTTATATTATTAGCCAATTATAATTAATTTTTAATCTAATTGTTCTTAACTTCTATCCTTGCTTCTTAATTGATCTATGGGATTTTATGTAGCTTCAAATGTACTCTAGAGTTCAGCAGTTTCTTAGCTCTGAGTAGGTTTAGATATATCAAGAAAATATGATAATCAGAGACAGGGAGAATCATTGTAATAAAATATTAATTTATTACTTAAATTTAACATTTAAATGATGTTAAAAAAACATTTTTTTAACATAAACTTAAGAAAATTTTATATTTGTTAGGAAATAAGTTGAAATACAAATTGACAAATAAATATAAGAAAACAAAGATATAGTATAATTTTAATTCTAAAACTTAGATAATTTACTGTATTTTAAAATGTAATTATAATAAAAATTTTGAAACTAAAATGAGATATTTTAACAGAAAAATATTATAAATTGACATAGATGTGTAATAATTACAAAATATTTTTATTAATTGTTATCAACTTTTCTTAATGTATTTAGATCTTTTTATCAAAATTATTTATTAACTATGTTATTTTGAGCTGTTAAGAAGTTACCGATGGTTTTTGTCATTATAATAAAACATTCCAAGTTATTATTATTAATAAATGTGCAAAAAATATTTCTTAATAAATAATTGTGAATGCACAGATGAAAGAACAGCTGGAAAAGCATATCTTAGAAGCAGAATACCTGACGGGAATAGATAATTAAGCCTTAAAACAGCAATCATTAGAGAGATTGCAACTCAGTCACCAAGAATTCTAACATTTCAATGAATCAGAGCGAGTTGATTAATAGGGTGCGACTTTAGAGTTCGATTTTCAAAGCTTCAAACAAGATCTAGATTACTTGATGAGCAAGTATATCAAAGTAAAACTTGGTAGTTCGGAGAAAAAGTTATCCACTAGCAGCAACTTCAATACTAAAAGTGTTGACATGTTTTCGACTTAAAGGTCAAACTAGCAAGAAAAGTTGAGACAAACTTCAAGAAGTAATTAGAATTAGTAGAATCTTAGAAAACCAGAGAGCTTATCACCTATCAGACATGATCCATAGTAAATCTATGATGAAAAGTAGCACTTAAACGAGGATTTTTACGAGCAAATGGAGAATACTTTTGATAGAGATCACTTGACAAATACTGTCTCTCCAATTAAAAACTAGCAATAGAACTCTAATAAGATAAACTCTGGCCAGAAAAGGAACCCTCAGTTTTAATAGACTTAAGTCACTGAGTAAAGCATTGGTGACATGAAAATGAATACATAACAAATTAACATTCATAATCATAGAATTGAGAAATCTGAGTAACCATCTACCAATTAAATAACGACTTAACAATAATTTTAAAGTAATCATCCTCAGCAGTAATAAATGCCTCATCATAGGTAAGAATAGCAATCTTAGCAAGTTCTATAACAAAATGTTGTTTAGCAAGTACAACAAAAAGAAATAAAACAGTTCGTAGACGAATCCGGAAATCAGTACACCGGAGAGGTTTTGAAAAATACCTTAATTAAGGATGGTCAAGGAGAATTGCGTAGTTCAGATAATTCAATATTTAGAGGTACTTTCAAAAGCAATATAAGACAGGGTAGGGGTGAGCATATCCTTCCAAATGGAGATAAGTACAGTGGAGAATGGCTTAATGATATGAAACATGGCTACGGCAAAATGGAATTCATTTCCAGTGGGATAGTTTACTATGGATAGTGGGCTTGCGGGAAGAAACATGGAATGGGTACTATGAGCGGGTCTAAAGGGCAAAGTAGTTATTTCTATAACGGAGAGTGGAAGCAAGACAAACAGCATGGAAAAGGCATCAGGAAATATGACGATAAATCTACTTATGAGGGTATGTTTCAAAATGACCAGAGATGTGGCCATGGCAAGTTGGTTATGAGGGATGGAGCAGTTTTCGAGGGAGAGTTCAAGAATGATTAGAAGAATGGAGCTGGAATCATGCAATATACTGATGGAAGTATACTTAGGGCTATATGGATAAATGACGTACTCTAAGGAAGAGGGGAACTTGAGAAAAGCAATGGGAAAAGTATTATTGGTGAGTGGAAAGATAACCAACTTATCAAGGTTTTGCAAGAGAATTGATTTCATAAATTATTCCATTAAAAAACTAATTAATTATCTTATCAATAGGAAATTATCCATAGTAAGGGATCATCAATAAAAGAGGTACGGAGCTGATGAAAGAACACAAAACTAATTTTAAAGTTAGTCCTAAAGACCAACTTACAGCAAGGGTGGAGTTTAGTAAAACTAATATCCTCAAAACGAAGGCAGTGAGAACAGAGATTGGAAATAGGATCTAACTAGAAACAAATATGATAATACCAAGCCATATATCCAGAAAAACGACTATAATCAAAACGATACTAGGCAATAGAAACCAGAATATCAGAATTACAATAAAGATAGAGACTATAACAACAAAACTGGTGGTTACAAAGATCAAGGCTTCAATAAGTACAATTAAGGCGGAAATTTCAACAAAGGAATTGATTACAGTGTAGAGCAGTAACAACAATAAAAGCAGTTTTAACAATAGCAACCACCTTAAATGACATCAGAATCTCAGGAGTTCAGGCCTAGACCCAAAGTGGCATATCAATAGAACTACCAAAACGACTTTAATTACCAGAATAACAACTATCAACAACAGCAGTAATAGTAGTAGTAGTATGACTAGCAATACCAGTAATAATATGACTACAATCAACAACTAAATTACTATGAACCACAGTAAATGTAAGTTAACAATCAATATAACTTGTAATCTACAAGCTTCAAACCATAGAATAAAACTGGATAAGGGTTGGGGGGTTTTGTCGACAACAACGTAGGGTAGTATCAGTAGTAATACTATGATAATACCTACCAGAATCCTTAATAGTAGAACTACTATTAAGGTGGAAATGAGGGATTTTACTGACTTCTCACATAAAACTCACATCGATATTTTGCTGACTGATTGTTAATTAAATTTTAGGATTTTTCCCATTAATTTTTGGAATTTTAGACTAATTTGCATAATAATTATAAAATCAGGAGATAAGTTTGTGATTTAAGAGTGATTGTTACTTTTAAATAAAAGAGAGTTAAGAATGTTAACTTATGATTTTGCAGTAAACTTCCTAACTCTTTTAGTGATTTTTTAGTTTCTCAGTGCCATGTGGTTGGGTAATGAGCTCCAGAGACTGCTTGTGCATCCTCCTTTCTGAGCTTATTGATTCTTCTGGCGTACATGTTCAATGATGTGTATTGATCCTTGAAGTAAAATTCTATAGTAGAAATTGAATTATAGTCAAATCGTATCAATAAAGAATAGGGAAGTTATCCAGTGAAATTTATAATAAATCTTACCAGGTCTGTAGATTTGTTGAACTGACCTGAATCTCTGCATGAAATTTTGAGGAGTGTACATGTATACTCCGTTGGTTGATTTCACGTTGTGTAGTGCACCGTATGGAGCAGCCAATTGCTTTAAAAATAGAGTAAATTAAATAATTATTGAGAGTAAGATAGGTATTTCCTCCTTATTATAGAAAAACCAATTATAACATAGAAAATACTTACATAAACAACATAGGCACCAACTGGGAATAAGAGAATTGCAGCGACATAGATTGAACTTCTAGTGGCGATATCTCTTCTGATTCTTGATCTTTAATCAGCATGACTATACCAATATTATTATTAATAAACTCATTCTTAAGTGTATTCAACAATTTCATATAAAACATATTGCAATGAATAGAATTTTGCAATTCGTTGTGAAATATTAAACTTACGTGATGGCTAGTTCTAGTTTTTGCATGTTTTCAATGGCAGTGATTTTTCTGCTTTCCACGTTGTTCAAAGCGTCCATACTTTTCTCAATCTAATTTATATATTTAATTATTATTGTTCATTTCTAACTCTAATTTAATACACTTATTGTGCTTTATATTTACATATTGATGATCTCTATGTTGCTGATGTTAAGTGTTACTATTGTGATGCTCTCTGTCATCTCTATAGTTTTATTAACGTTTATCATCTTAATGTTAAGAACTACTATGACTACTATGTTGCTACTGCTGATATTAATCCCCACCTCTATGATTGTGATAAGACTGCTTGTTATGATAGCTATCCCTCTCTTTGTCGTATTTATCTTTATGCTCATATTAATTGGGTTTGTAATCCCCAGCTGCTCCTCTTCTCTTGTCCTCGTATTTATCACCATGATGTTTGTTGTTGCTGTACTATGAGCTGCTGCCTTAATTACTGCCACTATGCTGTGATTAAACAGTTTGATGATCTGAGATCTAGCCTATCGACTAAACATCCCCAGTGGCAGTATTGTTGTCTTTCTGCTTAATTCTGTACTGCTAAGGCTGTTATTGCTACTGGTCTTGTTAATTAGACTACCTATCTTTCTTGGTATGTCTATCGCCTTTGTTGTCCTTATCACCATGTTTGTTCTTATTCTGTCTGTTGGTGTTGTGTCTGTCGTGCTTGCTTCTCTTTTCTTCTTGGTATTTCTGCTCTTTCTCAATGATTGCCTAGACCAAGGGTGCTATTCTTACTGGTTCTATGATAAAAGTTTGAGTTTAATGATATCGTACTTTTTGGCTTTACTGGAGTCTCATCCTTGATTACTGGATTTGCAGTAATGACAGTAGTGGCATCTGATTTGATATCTTAAATTTCATAAATCAATGTAATTTTTACTAAAACCATTTTTCATAATAAAATACTTATAGCACGCCGTTCTCAACTGAGCGGGAAGAGATGATACGAAAGGAAAACAGGAAATTTGTAAATTTAATTAACATTATTTGTGAATAATCTGATTATTTAAATGCAAATTAAAATTTTATTTATTTCAATATAGCTTTGTGGATACATAAATTTATTTGAGATAATCAAAAGACTGCTTAAAATTCATAAAGATAAATATTAATGATATTTATCAAGTTTAGTTAATAAGTAAAGCTACTAACATAGAAATGATAATCAATAAAAAAAATTATTTTTTGAAAATTTACAAGAATTCATTATTGTAGGAATACATTCGAAAGTGAAAAATTAGAGCTAATTAAATTAAATTAAAATCAAAATCGGGGCAGTTAAAGTTGGCCAATTTAAACGAACTTGGGCTCATTCGATAGAGAATTTAAAATTAGCTTGACTTTACAATTGGCGGTACTATTTTATCGCTTCCTCGATACGATAAAATAGTACCGCCAATTGTAAAGTCAATCTAATTTTAAATTCTCTATCGAATGAGCCCAAGTTCGTTTAAATTGGCCAACTTTAACTGCCCCGATTTTGATTTTAATTTAATTTAATTAGCTCTAATTTTTCACTTTCGAATGTATTCCTACAATATTCAATAGATGCAATAGTTGTACCATCAGTAGCGAGCTGATTATTAGTAGTTGATGTATCAATTATTTCAGCATCTTCCTCAACTGCAGCTGCAATATTAACTCTTTTATTACCTCTGGGTTAATTGCGTCCACCAACCTCACTTTAAACTTTCTCATTCTATGATACAGATGGTGGTGCAGGTTTAGCATTTAACTTCTCAATAAACGCCTTATAGTCCTCGTCCTCGTGAATTGTGTTCTCTAGCTTATTAACAACTTGTTTTTGTTAGCGACTCTCCAGTGGCAAACTCTGATAGATGGTTCTTTGCACTTGAAGCAAGTAGCTCTTCCCCTTTTCATCTTGAATGGTGAAATTGTTGAATTTGGCTATAAACTATTCCAGAGTCTGTTTATGCTCGAAGCCATAGTATGCAATTGAGTGATCGTTCCTCTCCCTAGATAAATTATAACATTATTAACTTATTTTAGTATAAAGTGAGCACTTACTTTGTCTTCCCTGGTACGAAATACTTGAAGTCGATGGGCAGGTCGACGTTAAAACCGTGATAAAATGCTTCCTCGCTCAAGAAATTGGGGATTTTTCTTACTTCAGCTTTGTAAAGTCTAGCTTGAATTGGACCTCTCTTCTCTATGTTTTTTTTCTCCATTACTTTTATTAAGTGATTTTATTAATAATTAGCACTATGCAATTATGCAATAATACAATAAAAACCTACGTATAAAGAGTTATTTTTGTTGTGTGTAATTTAAATGCTATAATATTTATTAGCGAGTATAATAAATATTTTAATAAATATTGAAAGAATCTAAATATGATGCTCTTAAAGAATCTGCAGAAGCAAGGAAGACAGCAATTATCCACTCTTTAAAAGACTGCTGCTCTCTCTACCTCTGCTCAGCCAAACCTAACTCAGAGAGGTTACTTCTCATTCGTTGATAAGATTAGAGATAGATTCCAAAAGCCATACCGTCACGTACAAAGTTTCTTCGAGCAAGACGGTCTCAGCATGAATTCACAGTTGCCAGAGGGTTATAGAACTCACGGTAATACCGCAGCATCATTCAGTGCCTCAATTACACAAAATGCTATTGAGCTCAATCAGTGGCATGAAATGGAGTCAGTCGTGCACTCTTAATTCGGTACCATTGATAACCCAGTTCTTATTTTCACTTCTGATTCATCATGGAGAATTGTTATTTGCATGGGTCCAGGTATTGAAGACGATTCTCACTCTCATGAAAAGATGTTCTACTTTGTGAGAGAAGGCCCAATTCATAGATGTCAAGTGTGCGGATAGTGCTTCAAAATTGTCAGATTAAAGGATGAATTCTCAGAACAATAGGATTATTATTCACTCATGTTCTCAACTCTATCTCATTTTAAAGAGATATATTATTGATGATTAATTATTAAATATACATATTTAAAGACTTAAATGAATCTGATTAAGGGTATATTTTATGTAATTTTAGTATTTTTAGTATAACTTAAAAATAGACATTATTGAATTAAATTTATTTCTATTAAATTAATTTGCTAATCTGCTATACCTTCCATCCTATATTTAAAATCCTTTGCAAATAAAACAAAACATTAGGTGTTTTGATTTCGACGTTGCTGAAGAAGACATGTAAATCAATTTGACATCTTTCTTTGGTGATAGACCCCAGGCCACTTTACAAACAGTCCCAGGAACAAACGTGTACATTCACGTGAACTCCGATGAGGCAGATAGAATTTTAGTTGATCCAGCTTACAAATTGGAGAAACTCAAGGAAGCTCACGAAAAATTGTACGCTATGCACTCTTCTTACGTTGAGGTCGACAGACAACTCGCAAAGCACAGAATTCACATTCCCACTCCATATGGCAAAGACCTCTATGAATCCTGGTTTAACATTGAAAAATCAATCAAGAAGTTTGACAGAATTTTCAATAAGGTTGAGAAGTTCCAATCTAGAAAGTTCACTGACCCAGATAATCATCAAAGAAGAGAATAAAGAATCAAAGACTTTAAGTCATATACATAATTTCTACTTCCTTTTATTAACTGAATGCTTGAGAAAAAGAGAGAAAGATGGACTGAAAACTATACATATTTCTTCGGAGGTCTAACTGAAGAAGAGCAACAATATAGAGATTATTTTGAAACTGATCTCGAGGATGATCCAGAGGATTCCAAGGTAGAGGAGATGTACGATGAACTCGCAATTGCAAGAAGCGGTCAATTCTAATTCAAGAAGTACGATTTCATCGAGACCTCACTCATCGATGAGCCACATGAAAACTATGAAGATTTGATTGAGCAGAAAATTTTCAAATACAAGTACAGAATGTGCAATGATGACCCATAAACCTTCGAAAGAAGATAAGGTAGAGCTTATTCCAGATTTACTGATAGAGCTAGAACCAGAGACCCTGCTCTTGAGCAAGACCTCTTCGATCTATTCAGAAAAGATCAAAAGGATTCTTCAGTTGCTCAAGCCATGCTTGACCCAGCAAACTTCAAGAACACTGCAATCGATGAGACAAAGCCAATGAGAGAATATATTGTTAAAGAAGCACTTCAATAGTACAGAGATTACTACGAGACTGATTCAGAGGAGCAGAGATTCTTCGAGTATTTTGAGAACCTTACAAACAGAGACAAGATTAGATTCGGTGAAATCTACGAAGATTACACAGTTAACAACAACGACAATAAGGATTACTGGATGATTGCAAAGAGAGAATACAACCCAGAGCTCTCAGTATTCTCTAACTTCGCCCTTGACCTCCAAGATTTCAAGGACAGAGTTAGACCCCTCGCTAGGGACATCGCTCTTCTCGACGCTACCAGAAGATATCAAAAGTAAAACGTAATTAAAATGGAAGAGGAAGAAGCTGAATTCAGAGATGAAGTATAATTGTTAAGTTGAAATTCATTAAAAATAATAGTTGTTATCTATCAATTATAAGACAACTCTAAAACGAAATTTAAAATGCTGAAATTGAAGAAGGTTACTCATCCAGAGAATTAGAGGCTCCAGAAAGCGACAGAAAATAATAAGACCTAGATAATAGACAGTGAAAACATGGAACTTTTCATAGTGCAAATCGTTGTACTTAAAATTCCATAACATTAAACAGATAAAAAGCAACTTAGTGATAGTTTTCATCATTATAATGCTCTTTATTGCTCTATTTAAATAATTTAAAACTCTTCAAATTTCTAGTTTTCACAGTATTTTACGATGGTAAAAATTTCAATTATTAATTTATTCATTACATCTATTGAAGAAGCTAAAGATTAAGAAGATCAAAAAGTTTAGGATGGTTAAGATGTGAATAAAGAGATCAAATCAGATGCAAAAAGTTCAATTTAAAATACTAAGCTATCAATTTGATAAAGAATTGAATAATAGATATAATATTAATTATTTCAGATCTTTTTGCTGTCTTTTAGGTTAACTTGAGCCACAATTACAGTAATATCATCTGGCTTTCCTCCATTATAATCATAGTAAAACTGTCTAGCACCTTTTGCAAATGGTGAGAGGTAGTTTTACTAGTTTGAGTATTTCTCTGCCTCAGTGGCAATCATCTCTGCAACGAGTTCTGGGTCAGCTATTTCATCAGTATCCCTAATAAATGGTCTCACTAAATCGATAACTTTCACATCGTATAAATTATCCCATAGTCCATCACTTCCAAGGATCAAAATATCATTATGCCTCACATCGTGAGTTTGGACATCTGCCTTCATTGGATCATCTCCGCCAGTTCCAACTTGGAATGGAAAGTTGAAGCTATGCTGTTGCTCCTTCGATCTGAATTATGTCACTAGATCAATTCCTTCCTTTCTAAGTATCATGTAGCCAGAGTCGCCCAAGTTTGCAGTGTAAAGAACTGGGGAATCTTCATCTAATACTGTCAAAACACAAGTGCATGAGCCGACTTCTTTATTCTCATAGACTGCATCAGTTAAGAGTTATCTTGGATTTACTTTGTATCTGTCATCATTCTTGAACACTAGGTCGACAATACTATAGTTGTTTACTTTGATTAAGGTTAATTTCTTACTTTTAACAGAGTCTTCTGGCGAACTTAGCGGGGTCCACATTTTACTCGGCCCAACCTCCGACTCCATCAGCTACTGATAATACTCGGTCTGTCAAAACAGCTGCATCTTCACCACCTTTATGTCTTTTTTGAATGTGTGGAAGTACAAAAACTCTACACAATTAGTGAAAATAGCATAATTATAGGTGAATAAATTAATCTAATCAACTTTGCACATGTTTGAATTTAATATTAAAATAATTATATATTATTAGGTACTCTACCGCATGATCTTTATGTATAAACCTGTTTTGCGGTAGAGTACCTTAATTATATTAATTTAAATAAATAATTTAAAATAAATACAGCATTAAGTTTTACAAAGAATTCATGAAATTAAAATGTAATATATAACAAAGAAACGATTATAATTATTTATATATTAAAAGTGAAATTCTTTAAAATAAAGTTACTGTTATTAGTAGCAAGATTCTATATTTATTTTATAAAAATATTTATTAATTATTTCATGAATTCTTTGTAAAACTAAATGCTTTATTTATTTTTAATTATTTATTTAAATTAATATAATTAAGGTACTCTACCGCAAAACAGGTTTATACATAAAAATCTGTGGTAGAGTACCTAAAAATATATAATTATTTTAATATTAAATTCAAACATGTGCAAAGTTGATTAGATTAATTTATTCACCTATAATTATGCTATTTTCACTAAATGCTTGCATTAGAACCATCATTTATTGAACTTATGTTTTGAACTTACCCTGCTTTGAATCTATTGAAAGTAGTATCAATTTATTCAGCATTTGAATCGCTATTCTCTTAGTTTTTTGCAGTACTGCTTCCAATACCTGGAGGGTTTTGGACTGCAAACCTTCTATAAACATTTTGTAACAAGGAGTTATGTGGAGCCTATATATTATAAATTAGTATTGAATGGTTGAGTAGAAAATTGTTACATTTAGTTATTGGCTAATGTTAAAGAGTCTAGTTGCAGATTTATTTTTAGCCAGATTGTGTGACTTTAATAGTAGAGATTAAGTTAATTTCATTTTTTATTTATTCGGTCAGAAATAATAGTGCCAAAACACAAAACTAAAAAAGCTTGTTTCAAAAACAATATTCCAATAATTTTTTTATTAAAAAAAGTTATTGGAATGTCAATTATATTTAACAATACTATAATTATTATTGCCAACATTTATTATATTTTTATCATCATCAATTCACAGCAAATATCACATCTCTTTGATGTTTTGTTAATAGCAGCATATTATACTTTTAAAATTTAAAATCATTTATAGTATCATTATAATCTTATCGCAGGATATAAAGGAGGCAATTTTCTTTCATTAAGATTAGTAATTTGTGATTTATTTGCAAATAATGTCTATATTTTTTAATGTCCATTTTATTCATAATTATTAGATAAATTATGCTTTATTTTATCTATGTCTTTACTCCCGCTTGACGTTTCATATTAAATTATATTAGTCCCTTAGTCTTGGTAGTAATTTAATCTCTTTCGATTGATGGTTAAATTGTGAATATTGTTATTACCAAATATATCTTTGCACCTAGAAAGGTGTTTAGTTTTGTATAGCTCATGTATATTAGGATTTATGTGACTTTCGCTATAATTCCTAAGAGAAGAGTCATTGGTATTTTAAATAAGGAAATCTCTCATTTTTTTCACTGGTGTAATTTACTAAATTTTCAAGGGCATTTGTATATCTCTTGAAAATAACTACAATGGCACTTTTGATTGATCAGGGTCTTTATTAAATTTCATACCAATGCCATAGCGATCTCTTTGTTTATTTGATAGGAATAACAATTATTTCTCTATTTATTGGGTTTTACCATCATTTGGCATTTATAATTGGGATGTCTAATCAGTAGATAGTCCATTTTTACTGTGATTGAAATCAAGAGAGTAGAAGAATTTAGTGCCGTCTTTTCTATTAAATACATAATTGGGATCTAGTGGACCCTCGTTACTAAATCTTCTGAGATTTAGTCTTCGCTTTTTAGCAGTGGATAGATTCACATCTGAAGCACTTTACCAATTTCTTTCCTTCAAGCTCTATATTTATTCATAATTTAGTTGGTTATAGGGTTGCTTCAAATTTATGGTTGTCTAATGTGAAGTCATTAATTTAGTGGAGGACACAGGGAGAGTTTTGAATTAGTCTATATTTTATTTGCCTTGATTTACAATGTGGAATTATGATTTTTTAGAATAATTTGGTGATTATTAGGTTATTGGATTGAATAGCAATCCACTGTCAATAGCTTATTATCTTTACTTTAACAAAGAATGTGATTAATTTTATGCAAAATCTTACCAATCATTACAAAATATTTAGTGGTTGTTATGTCTCTTGTTACTAAGTTATAAATGTGGCTTTTAAGCAGTAGAAACTTTCTGCTTAATGTTTATCATTTTTTAATTTTATGTGAATTGTTTAGGTAGTATATTCTCAGTATTAATATATTTGTTGTTTACTTATTAAGTAAACAACTATTGTGGTTAGGGTACAGTCAAATGTTTAATTTGTTTAGATTAATAATTTCTGCTTCTACTTTATTGAAATCGATGAAAATGTGAAGATTCATTTTATAATAGCATTTCAGAATATTATAATCAGCTAATAAATTGAGAATTAAATTTTATTTAAATATTAAATGAATTATGAATAAAACAAGAAAGAGAAATTATATAAAGCTACCAATCTGTATAAACAAGAATTTATAAAATAGTAAATTACTTGAAATATCAATAATCAAAACTAATTTCTACATTTTCTATATTATCAAACTATTATCTAATTTTCATTAATCGTTATATAATATTCTGAGCTCATACTTCATACTACTGAGTTTATTTATCATATAATCACAAAAGCAGTTCCTGAGTGCAATATTGGCTGTCAGAATCATAGATGAACATACCCCATCCTGGAAAGTCTCTCTGAGTGATTACTTTCACAATTTCTTATGAAACTAGGGCTCCGATCACACTGGCTGAGGGATTAAACTCTAAGTTGAAGCATCTGTCTATCTGATTGAATATAGCAAGGAAATCTGAAGAGTCTACAAGTGTGGTTGGGAGAGACTTAGCAGTAAGCAAGATCTTTAAGTTTTGCAATAAAGTAGTAGTGTCGTCTGTAGTTGGACAGTTGAGGGTTTAAGTGGTCATAGTTTAGTCAACTGGAATTGTAGAGGTTGTTAAAGTTGTACTGTTCAAATGTTTCTCTTTCAAGGCTTAGGCAAGAAAAGCAAGGAATGCAAACTTTTGAGTATTCTTGCTTTGCCTTCTATTCCACTGTATCTTCTCCTCACTTGAAGCGAAACTTTGCAAGAAACTCTGAAGTGACAAAGAACTCTAAACGATTTCACTTTAATCTGTTTGAGCATCCTTCTGACCTCTACGATAGCTAAACTCAAAGGACTTGCCAAGATCAGCGAAGAAGAAACCATTCAAGCCGCTAGAGTTAAGCACGTAGAAGGGTATGGTAGAATCTCTGCAGTAATTGTTCATAGTTTCAGCATCTTGGAAGGAACTGAAACCTTGAATCACAGCTGAGAAAGACTTTTGTTGCAATTGATGAGAGGGAGAGGAATTTTAGACCAAACATAAGAAACCATCCTTAAGTAAATCACTTTGATTCAATTTTGTTTCAAAAGTAATCTTTACAAATGGATTCATTTCTCTTAACTTCTCTGCCACAACTTGCACTCTCTATAAATGTGATTAGTAAATTCAAATATTAATATGTATATTAAGCAACAAAATCTGTCATAAATCATAAGCAAAGTGAATTATTTCTATTAACTTACCAATTTTCCAATATCACTATGTGAAAACAAGAAATCGCTTTGAGTGTCATGTTCCTCTACGAACTGTTGAGTCTTGTCCACCAAATGCAAGTTGATACCGCTTAGTGTCAAATGTCTGGCACATTCAGTCACAACTGAAGACATATTCACCAAAAGCACGAGTGCATCCTTCAGTCTAAATTAAAATAATAATGATGACATCAATATGAAAACAGTTTGTTTATATAGGATATATGAAACATCAATCGGTATGAGGACAATTTTATTAGTTTGACTTACTTTTTTTGAGCCTCAATTCCCCAAACTCTCAGTTGACGATCATACACCTTGAACTCACTTTCATTCAACTTGTCACCTTGTGCATCTATATGTGTAATTCATTAATAAAATTGTACAATAAGAGTTATTATATCCATGTTTGGATTATCCAAAAATGAAATGAGTGTCTTACCTTGGATTGCAGTAGTAGAAGAGTCTGTGGGTTTATTTGCGGGATTGTTTACCTGATCAAAGTTTTCCATTAAAACTGAACAAATGAAATCAAATTCAATAAATAATTATTAATTTAAAATTGCTATGTGATTCAATAAAGGCAACTTCAGAAATAAATTTTGAATTTAATGTTTAAATGCTTTTATAGAATAAATTGCTGTTATAGATAAATAGGTTATTCAATTATTCTGGTCATAATATATTAGTTTTTTTACTGCATTTATATTTATTTATGTTGTCATTCTAATTCAATTTGGAATGTAATTTACACTGATTTGTTTTTATATTAGCTTAATTGACCATACTTTGCCTACAGCTCAAAATAAACTAAAAATGCTCAACATATGTTTCAGATTTACCTTTTGTTTTCTATATTTTTTAGAAATTATATATCATAAAAATACATGGAATATATTAATTAAGGTTTATTGTACAGCAACAATTAGCATTTTTCTTCTTGTTATTGGGGTCTTTATGTATGCCCTTGCCCTTCTTTTTCTCCCCACTCTTAGGTGTTATGTTTTTAGGTTCTTAGTTCTTATTGCTGACATCAGTTTTGCCATTAGCATCCACTGCTTCATTGCCATTGTTCTTCTCTATTATTTCTTCTTCGTCATTGGCTACCTCTATTTTAATCATGTCTAAATCCAAAGCTTCTCCATTGTTCAGTATTAAGGAATGGCCGTCTTTCTTGACAGTGCTATCTCCTACTCTATGTATGATTTTCATTAAAGTGTCGAGCTCATCGAGTTTCTCATCTTCGGGGTCAGGTTGGAGTCCATCGTCCTCTTCCTCTCCGGCAAGTTTAATTACTTGATCTTTCTGACCTACTCTTGCAGAGAAAGATATAAAACCTGGTTAATTAAATAAGAGAGAAATATAGAGAGTGAAGTACTAGTAAAATGAAAAGAAAAAAAACCATTGAAATAAATTAATAATGTTTTGATTTAAAAACGAATAAGTTTTTAATAAAAAGTCCGATTACACTTGTTTCAGCCAATTATAATTTAACTTTAAATCAATTGTTCTTAATTCCTTTGCTTTTACTATTAATTAAAACATATTGTTTTTATCTTAGTTCAGTCTGGAGAGATTTTAACCTCCAAGATGTGATCTATTCGAAACATCCTAATTTCTATTTGAATTCATATTATTGCTCATAATGTTATTTGGCGACTTAGACTACCACTAATTAGCACTTTACTTATCATTAGAACCCAGATTTATCTGCTGATTATTATTGGCTTGTTCGTTATTGTTATTCTCTATCAAACTGTTCCTCTATTGATATCTTAAGTTCATTCTTTGGGATTGAGTTAGAGATTAGTCATGGTTCATGCCATTGAAGTTAAGCTGTTAAGTCTGTTCGAAATCTGTGGTTCTTTTCAAATTACTCTGCATGTTGTTGCTTTCAATTATGTTCACTTCAAACTTGAGGTCTTCAAAATCTATGTTATCCTGGTCTTCGTGCTAAAAATCGTCATCTCCAGAGTTGTTTTGGAGGTGAGGGTTGTGAATTGGATAGATCTAGCTGTCGTTCAGGAACTCTGAGCCTTCCTCATAGGGATCTCCTCTATCATTAAAGTCATTTAAAGGGTTATCTGATTCATCATCACTGAACCCCTGATTGTAACCTTTTGGTTACACAGTTTAAGATTTGGGGTTAAAATCAGCTCGATCGAAAAAGCTACTCTCCAGCATCTCCTTTGAGTCACGTTCAAAATCACTGTCAATTGAATCGCTAAAATCATCGTCTCTATCTGAACACCCAAATGAATCATCTCTCTCGTCGTCCCTATCATCACTATCATCTCTATCGAATTCCATATCCTCCTAACTGAGATAGATGTTAACAACAGCTCCATTTTTCTTAGCATCTCCTAGTTGCTATTGTTATTTTGCTGCAATACTAGGCTGCATTTTATAGTCCCTACTTTCATTTCTCTGATAGGGTTTCTAAACTTTAGCCTATTTGATATTGTTATTCGATCTGTCCTTTTGCTTTTGCTATTTATCTCGTTTCAATAACTTCTCATGAATTGAAAACACAATGTTTCTGAGTGTTGCAAACATCTTGTAGTTAGCTGAAAATGTTTCAAAGTCAAGCTTCACTGAATGAATTGGCACTAACATAAGTCAATTAAATTTAGATAAGGAACTCACTTTATATCAGGCCGGGTATTATTTTAAGTATGATAAAACTATATAGATATATGGCACTTGAACATTTTTGTCACCAAAATGCCTCTTATTTGATGCTACTCTTTTCCTGTCATTTTACATACGTCCTAAATTACTTTCTTTTCTATTGCCTCCAGCTACCTCAGAGTCTTTTGGATGTTAGGAACCTTTCTAGTCTTTCAACAGTTTATTATTAGAAATCTACCTATTGTGATTTGGTTAATTTTTCTAGTTCACTAGGTTTATACCACCTTTGTTTCTTTACTTACTATCTTCTCTGACATACTATTTAAAATAATTTTTAATACTAAAGTAGATATTGGTTCAGGTTTACCAGCTGTTTTTGGTCTTTGTTAATTCTGTCTCGGTTACCTAGATCTGGTATCATCCTATAGTTTTAATAAAAATATTTTCATTAAATATAAAGAGCAATTTTAGTTATTATACTTTCTCTAAGCTGCGTTCCTAGCATTAGATCTCTTCCTATCTGCCATCAATTGCCTCTTCCTAGCTGATTCCTTAGAATCTATCCTCTCATTGTTATTATTATTATGATTATTCGCTTTAGGTTGCAGAAACTTAGCATTATTCGCCTGTACAATATTTTATGAGGCTGTACTTGAGCAAATAATCATGAAAAGCTCTTTGCAATATATATGAAAATCTGGGTCTTCCTACTTCAAGCCCTTCATCAAATTTATGTTGAAAGCGCGGATGGCAGCCTCAAAATCAGAGAAAGTTATAAAGTCTCAACTCTAGTCATTGTTCTTAATTTCATCGAATATTATTCTTAAACGGGCCTCATCCAGCACATGAGTAGAGGATTAAGTATTGGGTTAATCATTTTTGTGATCTGACATTTTATACTAAAAAATATTATGTTTAAATTATATGTATCAAAAATAGAAGAGAAAGATAGTCTAGATAATAAGTGCAGATGGGTTTAATTATTTTAATTCATATAAGTTTCAGAAATTTACTAAAGATTCAATTAAATATTAATAATGAATATAGACTATTGTTAATTTTTTATTATAGAAAAGTAATTTATGATAGTCTATATTTTTGATTCTAAAATACTAGCATTAATGACAAAACTGATTGAAATTTATTAACATAATATGATGTTCCAAGTAGTATTTATGATTTCGATTATGAATTTTAAATTAACAATATTATAATAGTATTAACCATCAGCAATTACGATAAAATATCGAGCAAATTAATAAAAATGGGAGAGTATTTGAGTACGCCAAATAAAGAAAAAACTACCGAAGAAAACGAAAATGGAAGGGTATGTCTCAATTATTTCAACCTTATATCTCTCATTAAAATCTCTGTTATTAGTTAAGGTATGCAGCTGTTGGGATGCAAGGCTGGAGAAGATCGATGGAGGATTCACACATAGCAAATTTAGACATTCAAAACCCCATAACCCCTTAGTGAGGTTTATAAATACTTTGATTTGTAAGGAATTTGTTAGGGGTTGGGGTTATTAATTAAATGCGAGACTAAAATAGCCAGCTTTTGCGGTCTATTTATGATGAAGAGTATATAGATTTTTCTTAGTGTTTAAACTGAGATATGGATGTGATATATTTATAGTGAATATTTCAAACCAGTGCCCAATTATAAGTCAATTGCACTGCTCTTAAAGTGAAGTCCATCAACTGTTCACTCTCATTGCATTATAGCAGTATAACTAAAGCAATAATAGTTTAATTCTAAGCCTTAGATGAAGTTAATTAAAAAAACTTTGAAGTATTGGGCTCACTTTTCTCTCGACCAACTAGCTACTAAGTTTCACCGCCAGTTCCCTGAGTTGAAGATCTCTGCATAGTCTGTTGCAAACATATATATACGAAAAGGCATCTCTTACAAAAGTATAAATCGTATCAAGAGAGTAATTGATTTCACTCTGACATTTTACAACAACAACTTAAATTATATTTATAATTAAATGCAGAGAGCCTAATAGAATAATATTAAGTTTATACAAGCTGACGAGGCTGAGTGTACCTTCAACACTTTCATCTAGAAGTCTTGGTATAAGAGGCATAGTAATATAGAAGTATATGACTAGAAAGTCAAATTATAAACAATGGCAATTCTGGAAGAATTAGTGAGGATACTGGTTTAGAAACTTATGTTATTCATCCTCGCTCTATTAAGACAGAGCAGTATATAAAGTTTTTAGAACTGCTGAGAGAGAAGTACCCTGAATATGAGATTATACTGTTTGTTGATAATCTTTCTGTTCATAAGACTAAAGAAACAATGAAGAATTATGAACAACTAAGAATAACGAAGTGTTCAACGTACCTTACTATTCATAGTTTAATGGAATTGAGTTCTACTGGGGTATATTAAAAGGTCATTTCAAGAAACTGCTGCTCTACCACTTGATGCATGACCTACCTATCGATACAGTAGACTTTATTAAAAGTTCAGCAAAGAGAGTAGATATTTAATTGGCTTAAAAGTGTGCTAAAGAAGGGAGAGTGAATGTATATAAATAAGTTTTGTAGTTAAGTAAATGAATATATATCACATTTAAAATTCTTTAGAGGGAGCTGGAAGCTGGCTTCTCTTTCTTTTCATCCTCTTAAGGCTTGCTTGGGCATATGTTTCTTCTCTTGCTGCCAGCTCCAGCATTTATGTTCATCGATTCTGGAAGCTAAATATTTGAATAGAGTCTCTTGCTAACTTCATACTTTGTCAGCGACTTTCACTCTCTGTGAAGCTTGCTCTATTCCTTCATCAAGAAGATGGATAGAGTTAAACTAAAATATTTACTTGAAATATAAGGGTGCTTCTGCAGCTCTGATAGCCAGCTCTCACTTATCTTGATCCCTTGTTTGTCCTTATCTTCTGAAGAGATGCTGTACCTTTTCTTATGAGATTCTTGAATAATTTCTTTCAAGTAATCACCTTTAATTGTTGCAAGTATGCCAAAGAAATAGTTTCTTTCAGGCAGTTTATTTGACAACTGCTTCTTAGTAGGCAGGTACAGCGAAACCTCTGGGTCATTCATAGCATCATCATATAAGTTAGTCACTGAGATTTCTGGATAGTTTGGAATCTCTGCAAACTTTACATCTTAAGTTTTCAATGCTTTCTTCTCTTCGCAGAGTATCGCTCTTAGAAATGAAATTTTAGTACCTTCCATCGTTGGCAAGAACAAACCAACTACATAATCAAGATTAGTTAGTATGAGTTCATTACCTTGCTGCACCAGGTAGCGATGCAAATCCTCCTTGCTTCTAAATCTTTGAATCAATTCTTGTGCTTGCACTCTTTTCATTGCATCATTCATTGACTCCATCTTGTTTACAGATCTAAGAAAATGATATTCAAATTTGAGTTTATTTATTTCAATTATATACCTCTGTAAAACTTACTATTAAATAGGGGCATCTTATAGGAGGTCAACCTCTAAGTAGGATATGGAGAAGGTTTTGAGAAATGGTTTCAAATTTGAGAGATTGATATCAATTTCTACTGTTATAGTTCTATATTTTTTAATTTAAATTGGTTCGTACTTAATTATAAGCAGCTCTTTAAATGCTAGTACTTAATGAGGAGCTTTAATTAATGCTAGTACTTAATTAGGAGCATAATTTTAATAATAAAATGACAAAATACCTCCTAAAGCAGTACGTACTTAATTAGGAGTACCTCCTAAATTGGTACGTTCTATAATCAACTTATTATTAAAAGTTAAAATGGCTACTCTCTCACCCATATTTAAAGCTGGATCAGCTCTTGGTACTCATTTTTCTTCTCTTTATACACTAAGAATTTACCTTAAAACTTTTAGGCTTCCAAAGCTCTCATATAAACTCTCAGTTATAGAGGCAGTTTTATAATTTTAAATTCAAATATAAATATGAGCGCTAACATTTTATGAAAAACAACAGCACTTCCATCAAGCTAAATGAGATTTACCCTTGGCATCAATAAAAATGTGGTAGCTGTGAAATGAACTTTTATAAGGAATACCAGAGCTATCACTCGAGGTCTCTTTTATTAAAATAGAAATTAATAATAGAAAATAAATCGCAAATAAGTGTGTGGGAGACAGAGAAAGATATTAATAAAATTCCTAAACAAACTGAAGAAGTATAAGCCTACTTTTGTTTGAAGTGTAAGAGATACTTCGCTCATAAATCTAGTTGATATAAGCATATGAAAGAGCATACAGAAGCAAAGCCAACTGTATACTAAAAGCACGATAAAATCGACGGAAAGTATGATTGCTTTAAGTGCCATAAGCAGTATGCTCATTCAAGAGATTTAAAGAAACATCTATTAAAAGCTCAAAAGAAAAATTTAGAGATTAAAAAGCATTAAGATGAATTTAAGCTACTAAACAAAAGAAAAGCAAGATAATCTTCGAAAGTGGTAGAGCTTAACAAGCTAGTGAGTCAGAATATGTGAGAAAATCACGCAACCTATTAGCATCTGAAATCACAAAGATTATGATTAAAATTCATATAAAAAGATTCCTGTTCTTACCTAAATTGAACTAGACACTTCACTTTAAAGCTATCTTATATTAGAAGACTCCTTTGATAAGAAAGTTATCAATGATCATCAATACTCATGCATGTGTATCCCTTCAACTATCTCTTAAGGGAAGATAAATATTAAATGGAGTTTACAAATGAGTATCAAGTACTCACTCAAGCAAATTTTAAAGAGTGTAGTTAATTAATCAAGCTAGATGCTGTTCTCCTTGCCAAGGATCATGTTGACACTCAGATATTTCATAAGAGATCAAAGGAATCATAAGTAACTTTGATAAATAGCAACTAAGACCATACAAGGTATTAAAGAGCTTCACAAGTTAGGGTTTGTTCACAGAGATTTGAAGCCAGAAAATATAAAATAAATTATTCACCAGTAAGAGTAGCAATAATCGATTTCAACAGAGCCTAAGAGTGGAAGTATCAAGGCTTGGAACTGTAATGGGAACTCCAGGCTATTATCCAGAAAGAAGACTGGAGAGATGGTGACTATTAGTAGGATGTATGGGCTTTAAAAACAATAATAATAGAGTGTGATATGCCTCGCAAATTTCTACTTTACAAGGTGCGAAAAAGATTCTAAGCAAAGGATAAAGCAACTTATAGAAAGAAACAGAGTCTCTCAACCAATGAAAAAAATGGCAGAGTCGATTATAATAAAACCAAACTCATGATCAGACAAATCAATAGAGTAGATATAGTTGTGGGTTAATAAGATAAACTTTAGACATCTCCCACATGATTTTAAAGTACATTTTGAGTGATTAAATTAAATACATTCACTATAAATTTCACATTAAAACCTATTAATAACCCCAACCCTTATCAAATTCCCTGCAAATCAAAGCACTTATAAACCTCATTAAGGAGTTTTGGGGGTCTTTATTGGTGATGGCGTTTCTATCTTTGGTGTTTTTGATGGTCATGGAGGTAATATCGAATAAACCTAATTAATATTGGTTATCTTATAGGCAGCGAGGTAGCTTTATATGTATAGAAGCATTTCATCAAAGAGCTTAAAAAACTGGAGAGCTTCAAGAGAAAAGATTATAGAGTTAGTCTGTAGGAGTGTTTCCTCAAAATGGATTAATTGATGCTTACTAAAGAAGGCAAGAAGGAATTATCAAAATTTTAGAATGCAGGAGCGATGTAAAATGATGGAAATGGCATGAGTAACGATATGGGAGCATCTGAGTAATCTTATGCTGGATGCACTGCAAATGTAGTAATGATAACGAAGACAGAAATTATATGTGCAAACGCAGGAGATTCGAGATCTGTCTTATCAAAGAAGACTAAGGCTAAGGAACTTTCAACTGATCATAAGCCCGATACCCCAAGTGAAAAGCGCAGGATAGAAAGAGCAAATGGTTTCGTAGAGGAGAGCAGAGTAAATGGAATGCTCGCTTTATCAAGAGCCTTAGGAGATTTTGAATACAAGGGCAATCCCATTTTAAGGGCTGAAGACCAAATAATAACAGCTTTTCCTGATATATTAGTCGAGAAATTGACGAACGATGCAGAATTCATAATATGCGCATGCGACGGCATATGGGATTGCATGAGTTCATAAGAATCAGTAAATTATGTACTTGACAATCTAAAAAAGAAGAAGGGCTAAAACAGTTTAGGATCACTAGTAGAATAGATGCTGGATGCCATTTGTGCAAGTGATGTGGCTTCAAGCGGGGGTATTGGGTGTGATAATATGACATGTATAGTTATTGAATTTAAAAAGTGAATAATTAAGAGCTGCTGATGAAACTGTACTTTGATAAATAATAAGGGAAAGCTTTTTAAATACTTAATTTAAAAATGCAATCAATAATTAATTAAAAGATATTATAGTAAAAAGATTAAAAATTTTCCAATTCAAAAGTCTAAATTTAAATGAAAAAGGACTTGAACAAAGAAAACCCCAAAAAAATTATAGAGATTAATATTTGAATCTGAATTCATTAAATTTTTTCATTTTTTACCCATAAAAATACAAAAATGTATTATATTTGAAGTGTTAATAATTTGTTTAGTGATATTATCTCAGTCAATTGATGTTATTAATTTGAAAAATTAGAATTATAACTATAACAAATGGATTCGTTTTCGAAGCTAAAAGACAAAGAGCTTCTTAATAAGGGACTTTAATAATAGCAAATTTTGAAACTCAACGAAGTCTCTCCGGAGAAGTAAACTTTTGAGATGGTTGAGGATAACCAGCCCGAAGACTCAAACGAAGCCAAGGCACTCGTTGGAAAACCAATGGAGGAAATTCGTTTGCGAAAGCTGATGAAATAAAAATTATAGACCACTAGCATCCCTAAGTTAGATTTCGATGATCATGAAGGCAATAGCACCAAATTTGAAGAGATATACGATTATCACAAATTCCTGGGATGTGGGAGTTTTGGATTTGTGGTCTCAGCTATTGACAAAGCAAGTGGTCAATCATTAGCTTTAAAAGTAAGTTATAATAAGAAATTCTTGGAGTTCTTAGAGTTTAAAAAAAGTTCTCAGACTTTTTTACAGCATCAATTATCTTGATAAAGCTTAAATATTCAACCAATAACTTTATTTATTATAGATTGTTGATACTTAAAGTGAAAGTTCAGTATAATGCATAAGAAGAGAAGCTGAAATACTTTCTGTAATACCACCTCATCCCAATGTGATCCGTTATCATAAGGTACTATTCAACTTAATTTTAAATTTAGATTAAAGAATACGAGAATTACATTGTGCTAGAAATTGAAAATGCGCGAGGTGGAACACTTACTGACCTGATCAAGAATAATCACGATAACGCAGATTTTAATGGAGGTTAAGAATTGAAAGTTTCTTCGAATAAGAAGTATAGAAAGCCTGCAGTTTTGACCGAAGAGGAATGCGCAAAAGCAATCAAAGGAATTTTGCAAGGCTTGAAACATATTCATACCATGGATTTAGTTCATAGGGATTTGAAGCCTAGTAATGTTGTCATTGATGATGTCAATAATTTGGATACTGTAAAATTAGTAGACTTTGGTCTTGCTATAATAAAAATTACTTTTTTTAATTATCTTTGAATCCTGAAATTACATATTTATTGTTATATAAAGTTTCAGACAAGAGTTGGCCTTGATGAAACATGTGGTACTTTGGTTTATTAAGCTCCTGAATAAATGTTTGGTGAGACAACTTATGGAAAACCAGTAGATATTTGGGCAGTAGGTTTCATAATGTATGAGCTTATTTCAGGATAACATCCTTTATGGACGAGAAAAGAAGATAAACAGTAATACAAAGATAAACTAAGAGCTTTGAAAAAGATTGACTTTTCTTGCCATAAATTCTCAGAGTAAGTTTTCAATATTAATACCACTTGAGAGGATTTAAAATAGAGAAATATTTAAGCAAATTTTTCAGCATACTAAATTTTACTTCTTTTAGGTTAGCAATAAATTTGATAGAGAAACTCTGTCAAACAAAACCTTCAGCCCGTTATAAAGCAGATTAAGCTTTGACTCATCCCTGGATAACAAGAAATTTTACTGATCGAATACCACGCACAATATTTGAAGAGAATATATTCAGATATGAAATTGATGCTAAGTTCAGGAAGGTAAGCAGTTAATATAATCTGAACTAATGAAAGTTTTATAGTGCACCAATCAATATATTTGTCTATAAAATTACGGTGTACTAAATAAAATATTATAAAATTCAATTTTTTAATTTATAAATTTTAATTTATTATCAATGTTTATTCAATTTTTTTTGTATTTTTCCCCAAAAATATTTTTAAGTTAAGTTTATTGAAAATCTATAGCTATTATTGTAGAAATACATTGAATTTAATTATAAATTATCATTCATACATAGAGCAAATGCAATTTTATGTTCTTTCTATAATTGTAGTAAGTCTATCTAGAACTTGAATTTCTACTGTTAAATAGATAAAGCTCCATAGGTCACTCACATCTAGAAGAGGTGTCTGGTTCAAAATTGTTTCTAGATTTATGTTATATTATTGAAGAATTTATAAAATATTTTTGGAATGACAAGGTGTAAATAAAAGATGACAAATTTATAAATTTACTATCTATGGTTTATTCAAAAGTGTTCAAATTTTACTAGACTTTTTTTTATTGTGCATACTGTTTTTCTCTTCCCTGGAATGAATTAGTTTATTTTGATTTTATGATTCAAAATTCTATAAAATATTTCGTTAAGCCAAAATTTCAAATTTGCCATCAATTAACTCCCATTATTTTTGTTGATTTAAAAATTAATTATAATTAATTTTCCAATTCAAAAGAAATATATACTTCAGGATTAATTATTTGGATTAGTTAAATCGATAGAATGCATCTATAAGAAAATAATGCTTTTAATAGGAGTATTTACTGTAAGTAAATTTATGCAGTTCATAAATGTTGCTTATTATTAAAAACAAACAAAATTAATTTAAAGAAATTATCAAAAATAAATAACCCCTATAAAGTTATGGTTTGAAAAGTGATAAATAAATTTAAAGCATTGTATACTTAGAAAATTTTTTAATTTAAAACAATAAAGATTTATAACTGAAATTCTTAAAAAGGCAAAACTATTAACAATATTGATCATCACCACAATCAACTCTAATAAGGTTTTTTGAATTTAAAATTAACTTAAAATAATTCAATTAATAAAAACTTAACCTTTAATTTATAAATACCCACTCCACTCTATTTCTTTAAAATCATTCACCTCTCGAAATTCACTATTAAAATCTTACTTTAATCCTGTAAACCGTTATAATAGCGACTCAACTTATCTATTTGAATATATCTAGCGCTAGCTGCAGCACAGTGTTATTTAAAATTACTATGAGAATTTCAAAATTTTTATTAGTCATTTATTCTATCAAATTTTTATTTATGATATCTGAGCTTTTAAGTAAGACATTATATTGATATACTCATTTTTAAAAACTGTAATCTCTTTAATTTAAATGCTCAAATAATATCTCCAATTTCTGCCATAAAATTGTAGAAAAGCTCTGTAAATATGTTCGCTGAGAATAGAGAGAACTACCTTGCTTGACAAAATTTTAGATTTAGCATTATCAAATAATTGAAAATCATGAATTGAATTGCGCCTAAAATATCTAATTAAAGAGTTTAAATAATTAGAATGAGTTCAGGTAAATTAATTTGTATTCTAGAATAATAATCTATTTTTTACGATTTGAATATTTTTATTGATAGTGAAATAAATCAGTAATATAATTAAAAAATTGAAATTTTGAAATTGTATCTTTGTAGGGATTCGTGATCATTTAGCTGGTCCAATATAATGCCAACCTCCTCTTCCATGTCTTCCACGTCCTCTACGGCCTCTATTTCCTCTCCAGCCTCTGTTATTACCTTAATCTTCATCATCATTACCTTTGTCTCTTTTATCATTATTGCCCTATCTACACCCATCCTATTCTTGAATTCTTTTTTATGTATTATCTTTTTCAAGGCGAGGAACCTTTACATTATCGTTAATTTCCGTTGTCCAATCACTTCTAAACATATCCATATAACTATCATTGTCAATAGTAATGTTATCAAATTTTTGGGTAGTAGTCAAATAAGGGGTTTTGGGGTTTTCTTAGTTTTTAAAATAATCTAAAAATGTTGAAACATAACTAATTAAATTTGTCTTTTATAAATTTACAATTAATTAATTTTTCATTAATCATGTAAATTTCAAATTAATTAAATTAAATTATTAAAATTAATTATGATTTCTTTATTGTAATTTTAATTAATATATATTTTTAGATAATTTTATAACAAAGAAATTATATCTCAATTGTAGGTATTTTAAATATAAAAAAACTATTTGATCATATGTGAATATTTAATTGTAAAATTATTAATCTTTGTCATAATTATAAAAATAGCACGATAATAAATACATTTATTTTTTTTAGTATTAATATTAAACATATTCTATATTTGATTCCTGTAGATTCCATGTAAAATTATTAGATATGTCTAATAAGTTAAATAATTTTATTATGATTTATATATAACTTAAGAATTTGGAGAAATAAAATTTCCAGCCTCCTTTAAAAGATTACTACCCAAATGCATCAACTATGTGGTTTTTTTATTCTTCAAATCTAACTGCTTCTGCCCAATATTATCCCATTTTATGGGTGGGGGGGTTATAATCCAAAGCGACAATATCTGAACTAATGGTTTCTTAATAAGTTGGCGAAGCAACTTCTGGTAAATTTAGAGTAGGATAATAGGAAGAAATTATTTTTAATAACAAGAGATTTCTTTATAGCCAATAAATCTTAAAAACATACAGAATAAGCATTAATTATAAGATAAAAATACATAAAAATATCAATTATTTTAATTATTTTTTTCCTATTTATACAATTTAAAAATATATAACTTATTTAATTACTTGTTGGAAAGATGGTGGGGATATCTACTCAAATAAATTAAATAAGTACTTAATTAATTTTAAGAGGCATTAAGATCTTATAATATCTTGTCAAAAGTAACATACTAACATACATTTGAATAAGTTGTATAGTTTAAAATTGTTTTAATTTAATAAAATAATATTGAAAGACATTTGTATGCTTTTGTTTTTTATGAAAAAATTAATGCTCATTTTGTACTTTTCAAAACTATGGAGAAATATAATGTAATTAAAAATAATTTTTTCGTGTTCTAAAAATGCAATTTTCTAGAGCAAGCAAGCCAGAAATTTTTTAAACTAGAAAAAATATCTTTGGGGTACAGAAATCAAACACTACCCATTTAATCAATCCTTTATTAGTCAGACCTACCTCTTGCGTAATGAGCAAAATTTCTTACTGCGTCGACTCTATTATTTGTATCAGAGCTGTAATTTGGATCATCAAGATAATCAAAGCACCAAAACCCCTGAAGCAGGTTGATTGAGTTTTTAAATGATTTATTTAGACAAATTATGTATTCTTTATTAGGGGTTTAAAAAGACTTGTGTGCAGGATTATTGTTAAACATTTGTAATTTTAGTGAGAATATGCTAATTTTGGACCAGTTCATAGTTTTAGTGTTTAAGATGTGATAAGAATGTATATGTTATAGTGATTAATTAAGACTTATCCACACTCCCGTTTTTAGACAGGTTTCTCCTTAAATTATATGCAACTTTTAAGTCTCACTATCTATTAGCATTTATATTAAAGATATTCCAATTTTGTTATAAGCCTAAAAGACCCTTAAATCTAGTTCATATTTACCTTTTATTTATTAAAACTCTGAAATAAATCCTCATTTCTCTCTCTCGCTTAAATATCTGTGATGCTCCATCGAAAATTCCTGTGTTTTATATTTCTGCTTAATCTATAGCTAACATTTATAAAAAGAATGGAATATCTTACAAGAAGCCTAATCGCATTAAAAGAATGAGTGACTTGAATATTCTAATTTATTAGGATAATTTAATCAAATATAATATTAAATGCAGATATCTTAAGAACATAATATTAAGTTCATGCTCGCTCACATTGCAGTATTCACGTTCAATAACTCTATTTCGAGGGCATGGTAAAATATGTTCTGCAAAATAGAAGTTGATGATCAAGAGGTTTTTTGTGGAATAAGTAAAGATAATAGGCTAGAGATTTAAGTTATTCAATTCATTCAATAAAGACTGAATAATATAAAGTTCCTATAATGAATTATAAGCAAGTGGTAAGTACGCTTGTTTTAGAGATTATTCGATTTTAAGTTAATATATCAGGTATAAATATAAGGACTCAAGATAAGAATGTGATAGGCTAAACATAGCATAACTCCTGTAATTAATGTTCCCTACAGCCATTAATTTTAAAAGATATTTCAGTTATATTTGGAGTTATAAAAGCCAAATACAAGATACCTCTGTTTTAATATTAGAGGATTATTAAAAGAATAAAAAATCGATTTTATTGAGAGTTTTTATTAGAAAGTTAGCGATGTTATAGCAAAAATTTGTGCAAGAGAAGTTGTGACAAAAATATGTTTTAGATTAAAAGAAAAAATAAATTCAAAAATTAAATGAACTCTTAAAAGTATACGGCTTTTCTTACTTTTTTTCCTCCTATGGCTTGCTTATGTCCAAATTTCTTTTGCAACTCTACCATTTATCTTCATTTCTTCTGGTTTTAAAAAAAATTTTGATAGTCTTTTACAAAGTTTGTGGTTTTCTTGAGACTTCCTCTCTATCTTTAATTTGATTTCTCTATCATCAATTAAATAGCGTTGCAAGATTATTTCAATTAGCTTATTTCATATGAATGAATGATTCTGCAGCTCCTACACCTAAGAGTCATAGATTTTTATTCTTTGCTTCCCTTTTTTTTCCAGGAGAGATACTGTTGCGTTTCTTGTGAATTTCTTAAATAACTTCAATTTATTACTCAGACTTCAGAGTTCCAAGAATTTCAAAGAAATTATTTATTTAATAATTTATTCAAGGAGTCTCAATAACAGTATTATAACTATGGAGGTTTATCACTGAGATTTAATGGTTGCTAAGTATCTTAATCATCTTTATTTATTGGTTTATAAGCTTTTTTAAATAACTTAGAAAGATTTTAGGAATGAGATATTAACTCCTTCCTAAATTGGCAAGAAAATAAAAAAACTATGGTTAATACATTAGGTTTTATTCAAAATTTACCTCATTATATACTAAATATCTGTATATATCCTCTTTATCTCTGAATTTCTTTTTTAAATATTGAGATTGAATATTCTTCATTATATCATTTATAGATTCCGATTTCCTTTTACTTTATATAACTGTTTATGATTTTAAAATTACGGTTATCCATTCTTAGCTATAATTTTATTACCAAATAGGTATTCTACTAAAGGTCAACCAGAGTAAGATACATAGCTTGTGATAGTAAAAGTATCACAAAGTTTCAGAGTTAGACTTCCATTTTTATTAAGATTTCTTCATTAAATTGTTTCTAATAATTAGTTGTTTAATTAGTTGGTGTTTTAACTTAAATAGTGCTAAATTAGGAGGAGATATAAAAGTTCAAAACCTATTAGGTGTTGCATTTAAAACCTCCCCTCTCAAACTTACAAGAGCAACTTTTAGAGCTCCACCTAAAATCACAAAACTTATTACTTGTTTTATAAATGAAAAAAATGAATAAATTTATTAATATATTATTCCTAAAGTCTAATTATTTTAACAAATGTCTTTTGTTCTCTTTTCATTTATTCACCAGAATCCTTTAGAATAAGATTTTATTCAAATTTTCAGAGAGAACCTAAATTAATTACATAATAATTAAAAGTGCTAATTAGTGAACTATAACCTACAATGAAAAGCGGCATTTATTGGCATTAGTAGTAAAAACTTTCATTTATAAACTGAAAAAATGAGAATTATTATATGTCAACCCAATATATGCCTTAAACTATAGCACCTTAGATCTCTAACATTTAATTGCAATAAATTAAATTATTCAATAATTATATAGATCTAAGAAATTTAATATGAAGCTCCAATAAAAATGGTTTATGTAGTTAAAGAAAAAGTGATAGAAAAGATAGTCTAATTCTGTGAAGTATGTGGGTGGAATTACACCTATAAATCTGCTTTCAAGCTAATAATTAACAGCATCATTCTAATAATTAACACCATCATTCTAACAAGTCTAAAATATATATCTTAAGAATCATAAGATATTTTAAAAATTCTTATGCCTTTACTGTAATGAACAATATATTCAATCAAGAGATTTATAAGTTCATAATAAGAAACATCTCTGCTAGAAGTTTTTTAAGGTATTATTTAGGGACTAGTGAGATTTCTCTTTATAAAAAATCAATGGACCCCTTAGAGACACTAGAAGAATAAGTCAACAGAGAGAGAATCATTAAGACCCAAGTTAGGTATAGCCATGTTCGAGTAGAACAAGATATTGCTTCCATTTTTGATTTTATTAAAATTTACTATATTTATTTAATTTATTTCTCATTTTTAATGCAATAAAAACATGGTTTAATTCATCTATCTTTTTAAAAAGTCACCGGACAATCATTTCTAAACATTGTCCGGCGACTCAAAATTAATGATCAAATTCTTAATAGAAATAAGAGATTTCAACATGGATATATAACAAAGATTTAAGTATCCCTACTAAATAGAAAGGCTTCATTAATATTATTTAAAAAATAAACAGGCACCCTATATATTCCAAAAGGAATATAACAAGATCCGTTTGGAAAATAAGACATAAAGAAAGATTAAAGTTAAATATTGAACAAAAAATAAAAAAAACTAAAAAAATTAAATATTCTAAATTATCAAAAATATTCTATGATAAGGATGCATAGCATTCATTAGTAATAGAGTTTAACTATGAATACTGATATATATATATTTATTTAATTTTAATAATTTTAATTTTGAGTATTTTAATTACTATGTTACAATCATTGATTAAACTAAAATATATAAAACCTTTTGACTTGAATTAACATGAAACCTAATGAATTTACTAGCTAAAGCAGTTAGAAATCTCTTTGCATATGAAATTGGAAAATTAAAGTAAAGATGAATGGGCAATTTAAAGCTTCCTGTAAATATCTAAAAGAATGCAAGGAAAATTATCCAATTTCTTGAAAATGTACTTGAGAAAAAATTCATCTCATACAAACAGTTTGTATAAAGTATTTATCAATCTAACTACTTTAGATGCTATGACTAGTTTCAAATATAATTTTGTCGATATACCAAATTCTTACTAAGTCTCAATATCAAGAAACTATGTATACTATATAACCCGATGCTATTTTTTGGTGCTCAAGCATGCATAATTCTTTTGCCTACAACAAAATGCATTTTATTTTGAAATTAATTAGAAATATAGTTTGTCAATTTATGTCTTTTTTTCAAAATTTGTCCTGGACCGACTAAATAACACTGAGAGATTTATTTAAGATTATAGGATTTCATAGTAGCTCGATAATATTCTTACAATTGTTTGCAAAGTCATTTAAGAGTAGTAATCTTTTGGTTATGTGCACTTAGATAAACACTGAAAATATTATGCAAGATTTTCACCTCTCACAGTAGTAATTATAGAACTTAATAGGACATAGAGAGTTCTGGCTTCAGAGCTTGACTAAGTCCTAAGATTTTTAAATTCTTTCCAAAGAGAAGAATTGAAGAATGGAAATATCAAGTGGGATATTGACTCTTGCTGCAACAATCAGTGAATCCGATAAGACAAAAAATGAAAACTAAATTTAAAGGACAGAGTAAATAAGATTCAAAGCAAAAAAAAAGAGCAGTATCAAGAAAAGAATAAGATCAAAGTGAAATGATAGATATGGCTGAGAAAATAAACCTAAGACAAAACCGAGCAAAACAGAAAATTAACCAAAATAATCAACTGGTAAGAAGTCATCAAAATTAGATATGCTAATGACGGCATGGCACTGTTTAACAAAAATTAAAACCCACGATTCCTTTAAATCTCTAGATTTATATTACATTTACAACCTAAGCCCCCTCAAATTCACGTTATTAACGCCCTATAATAAATTAATAATTTATTTTGAATATACTCAATCAAACAACATCAGCGTTTTTGGAGTTTTGAATGATAAGCTCCGTTATTTTACATGTGAGCCCCTTCATTAATCCTAATATGTTATGTTTAATCAGAGTCATAATATGAATCTACACCTCGAACATATAAGGTACGAGGATCAATTTCTACAACTCTCTCACCTATTATTTATCCTTTATGATTAAGAAATTCCTCGACCACCACTATTGATCTAGTATTTGTTGATCTATCATCTAAATTGTTAATATAATCCCTAATTTCCTCTATAGCGTTTGAATATTAGCTAAAATCAGAAAATTTAGCAAGTTGCGGAAATATTATACAAATTAAATCATTTTAACATTAACTAAAAGGTTTTGGAGTATAAAAAATAGCCCTATAACTAAAAAATTAAATTATTTTTTTTAAAAAAATTTATTTATCTCGCAAGTTTATTGATAAGTAAGATCTCACACACTCTCGTTACAGAAAAATAAAATAGGAATACAAATTTTAATTAGAAAATTTGATTAAATTCAGCAATTTACAAAATTTTATGATCTCTGTGAGTCTTCACCTTCCATATCGTATAAATTTTAGTATGTTACTTATTCAAACAGAGACCCCCCCATCTCAACCTTAATAATTTTATTTTTTTACAAGGTTTGAAAAATTTATTTTTAATTTCTCATTTTTAAAAGGAATTTCCATTAAATTTTTTATTAATCACATAATAATTTTTTATTTGATTAGTTTAACTAATGTTCATAGATTTTTAAAATAAAATTGAAGTAAAAAGTAAATCTAATATATGTTATTTATTAGACTAACAAAATTAAAACAAATTTTTTTTCATAATCGTATTTAACTTGGCATATTTCTTAAGCATTAATACTATATTTTTGCTTTTTTCTAAAAGTATTAAATTTATTTTTAAGTAAATAGCTACTGTGAAATATATTAATATTATATTGAGATTTTTAACAGTGTGGTAAATAAATTAAAGTTTCCTCCTCGATTCTTGGAAAGATTTAATAGATTTAATTAAACGTGTGAATGATGAATATACATATCGACAACAAAAAGTAGAAGCAATTTATTAATACTTAATATAAAACTAGATTAATGAGATCGAGTTATTATTTATAATATTTCATGGAGGATCTTTTTTTGGAAGAAATTCTAGAAGACTGTACAAAAATACCTGTTTATAAAAAGCCATCAGTATAATCTAAACGATTTGAAAAGGAGTGTGGTAGATAAAAGGTACTCAACCATTAAGTTTGAGGAAAGACTTGCCCTTGCTCATAAGAGTTACCTTCACATTTTTTTCTTTAGTCTATACAAATTTTAGACCACTCTCATAAAGGAGATCTTGGAGTCATTGATTAAAGAAGCACTGAATTTAAATTAATTAAATGAATGGATAATGCAAAGACATCAAAGATTTTAATAGTGAAAGAAAAAAACCAAATGGTTTTGAGAAGAGAATATATAAGAAATTGTGAAAAGAATAATTCAAAATTAAGTAAAAATTATATATTATTTATTTTAATTCTTATCGTGTATAAAAGCTTGTAAATAATATTTTTGAGGTCTTAGGAGTAAAACAATAAATTTAATGAAGAAAATTAATTCTGTTGTTGTTGGTCAACATAAAAAAATAAATGATAGTTTATTATATTTTAGGTTATTTTGCTATGTGTACTAAAAATCGAAAAACATAGAGAAACAATTAAAATATAAATTCTAACTAATTTAAATAGTAACAGTTGAGTAGCTTTATTGAATTAAAAAAAATTAAAAAATTATTTTTGGATTAAAAGTTAGATTCAAACCTTGATGAAAAAAGTTATATGAAAAAAAAACTTATTGGGAAAGGATGGGTGTTTAAATAAGTTTAAGGTCTTGCCAGGAGGGTTTAAGGATTAAGGGGTGGGAGTAATCTTAATATGAATGTTACTTTTATTACTTTTCCAACTTTATCTCCTTCTTCTTTTGGAATTTCTTCTTTTAAAAAGTTTGATTTTTACTTCCAATTATCATCACCATTCAAAACACCAAAATCCCTTAATGAGGTTTATAATTTCCTTGATTTGTAGGGTATAGCTGAGGTCTTATTAAGGTTAATAGAGAAATTACACCAATCAATAAAATGAGAAATAGAAATTATAGCGAAATCTAGGTTCTATTTATGATGAGAAATATTTAGATTTACTGCTTAATTTTAGGTATGGTTCTAGTATCAATATAGACTTAGTCAAACTAGTACTAAATTATACAACTACAGCAAAGTTCTTTCACAAAAGTGCCTCAAATGTTAGGTATCACTGCATGTTAGATGTTCAGGATTTTAAATATGGTACTTGAAAACATTCAGTAAGAAAATAAAAGTTCACTTAGACCCATATTGACTACCTCTGTGACTCTAAGAATTTAAAGTATTGGGCACACTTTTCCTTGACTAGCGAGCTATAATGTTCCATTGCAAGTTTCATGACATGCGTATCTCTCCTTAGACTATAGCTAATATTTATAGAAGAAATGGTATTACTTTCAAGACTGTCAACTTAGTGAAGAGAGTGATTGATTTTACAGTGCCATTTTATAGTAATAATTTAAACTATATTTATGATTAAATGCAGAGGTCTATTTACAATAAAATCAAGTTCATAAACGAAGATGAAGCTGTGTTTACCTTTAACACTTTCATTAATAAGTCTTGGTATAAAAAGTATGATAATATAAAAGTCTACGACTAGAAATTAAAGGTTGTAACCGATGCAATTTTAGCAGGTATTAGTGAAGACTCTGGCTTAGAAAGTTATGTTATTCATCCTCGCTCTATTAAGCGAGAGTAGCATATAGAGTTCCTACATAAGCTCAGAGAGAATTAGAGTAATCAAGAGATCATCCTGTTTGTTGATAACCTGTCAGTTCTTAAGATTAATGAGTCTAAGAAAGCTTATGAACAATTAATCATAACTCCTGTATATAAAGTTCCCTATAGCCTACAGTTTAATGGATCGAATTCTATTGGAGTAAAATCAAGACTCACTACAAGAAGCTGATGATGTATCATCTTATGCATGACTTGCCCATCGATACAGTAAATTTAATATAAAGTAGCTGTAAGAGTGAGCTTAGATAAGACAACAGATTTGTACGAGAGAGGGAAGAATGAATGTTTATAAAAGAGTTTTAGATCTAAACGAATGAATATATACACATATTAAATTGGCCCATTAAGTGGTTTTGCTTCTCTTTCTTCTCCTCTTCTTATGTCTTGCTTGATCGCATATTTCTTCACTTAATGCCAGCTCCTGCATCTGTGTTCATATCATCTGATTTATAGACATCTTTATAAAGCCTCTTGCTCACCTCATTAATTGTCTGCGACTTTCTTTCTCTTTAAACCTTTGCAAGCTTTTCATTAGAAATACACCATTTCCACGTTTTTCTACATGTTATGAATCAAAGCTCACTAGAGAGGTAAGGATGCTTGTTAAGCTCTGCGAGTCAGGTCTTGCTTATTAGTATGTCTTGCCTCTTTTAATCTTCAGGAGAAATTGAATAGCGTTCTTGTGAGCTTCTTCAATGATCTCTCTGAGATAACTTTCTCATAAAGTACCATGAACACCAAAGAAAATTTCATTCTGAAAGCTTGTTAGAGAGTAGTTTCTTAGCAGTAAGATAAACTACAAATTCTTCATAATTCATTGCATCCTAGTAGAGATTGGTGTCTAAAATCTGGGTAGTTTGGAATCTCTATCAACTTAATCTCATTGTATTAAAAAGCTTTCTTCTCATCGCATAGTAAATATTTTAAAAATTATATTTTGGTGCCTTTCATGGTTGGAAGAAATAAACCCACTAGAGAATTTATTTTAATATACATAGTAATCTTACCATGTAGAGTGAAGTATCGATAGAGTTCCTCCTTGCTTCTAAATCTTGAGATCATTTCTTAAGCTTCAAACCTATTCAATAATGTATTTAAAGATTGCACCCTTTTCCTTCTCTTATCATTGAATTTTAAATTTAATATAAAGATCTCTGGATCCTACTGATAAAAATCTTAGTATTTAATATGTTTATTTTATAAGAGGACAACTGGTAAAGATACGTGAAGAAAATTGGGAGAAGTTCTAACAAGCTTCTGAGATGGATCTACATTTTTATCAATTTAGTTCCATTAAATTAGTACTAAATTTATTTAAAGCTTATTCGTACTGATTCTAAATTCATATAATTTTAATTAGTAATAATTTAATAGTACCAAAACTTTATTAGTACTTACTTTCAATCTAATCATGTTTTAATAGAAAAGTTCCAAAATGTTTTAAAGCCTAATTTGTATCCTACCAACCTAAATTTTCTCTAAGTTGTACAAAAAATAAAAATATTAAGAGAAAATTTAGAGTTATAAACTTAGCGTAAATATAATGTCTAACGCCTAAGAACCAACCATTTTTGCTGCAGTGCCATCGTCTTTACAAAGTTACTCTAACTAAAGAGGTTAATATAGCGTTATAATAGAAATTAAAATATGAATTTAAACATGGCACCTAACTTGAATCGTTGTAATCTCTCTGTGTGGTACAGGTTAATCATTGCTCAACTTTGGATCCTCCAAGAAAACAGAAGTAATTTATATTGAAAAATGTGGTTTAGCTAAGAGCTCTAGAGTTTAAAGTTGAGGTCTTAAATTTGAAGTTTAAAACAAGAAGTAGAGTGCAGAGATGGGAGTTTAAACGAAAGTTGGATTCGTTGAGGAAGAAAAGGAACATCAACTATTAGAAAAAATTAAAATATTTTAATGTAAAAGCTGCTAAAATTTCTTCTCAACTGAGACTTTCTTGAAGAGGCCCATCAAAGAGGTACACTCTGGTAGAGCTAAGATCTACTTCAAGCATGATAAAGTAGATGGTAGATATTAGTGCACAACATGCATTAAGTACTATATTAACTCAGGCAAAGTAAAGAGGCAAATGCAAAAGCATCGTTTTAAGGAATTTCTGATTAAAGATGAGGAAACTTATAAGCTTGGACCTGCTAAAAGATATCTCTCTTGAGTCATAAAGAGAACATTAGGAGAAAATTAAGAGATAGAAGTGAATGGAGTCAATAAAATGGTATGTATATAGTATGAGAGAGCAATTATTATACCTACATTAAATGCAGCCGACATTAGCAGGTTTATTGAGAACTATTTGAATATTGGCGTACCTAACAAAGTACAACTTAAAGTTGTTGATGAATTCTCTTACATATCCATTCAAATATCTCATTAAGATTGAGCAATGTGTAAATTAGTTTGCAAATGAATGCATAGCTCTTAGAGAGGCTCAGAAAGAAAATACAAGAACCTAGCTAAGCTCGACGGAGTTATAATTGGTCATGGTTTTATTTTTTGAGACTCAAGAAGTTTGAATTTATTCTAAAAGAGTATATCTACCATAATAAATGTCCTGATAATTTTAATGAGATACTAACAGAAATGACTAAGGGTGTGAAAGAGAACCATGATCTAGGGAATTTTCATAGAGATTTGAAGCCAGAAAATGTAATGTTAAGTCTTAGTCTTTTAGAAGTAGTAGTGATAGATTTCAACAGAGCAATAAGACAAGAGATAGTGACTTTAGCTAAGGTTTTAGGCACTCCAGGATACTTCCAAATAAGAGAGAAGTGGACAAATGGCTCTGTTTAATGGGATGTTTGAGTGATAGCTGCAATTATCTAAGATTATGATATGAAAAGTATTTCATACTTTGATAATCATTATATAATATACTAGAACAACTAAAGACTGCTAGATTCAAGTGGTATCATAAAATAAGCATATAAAATTGATTGAATTAATTACACTAATACTCTTTAAATATCCATTAAATTATCATATAACCCCATAAGACTCCAACTCTGCCCTACGAATAAAAGCAATTAATTATAAACCTCACTAAGGGGTTATGGGGTTTTGATTCTTTTTATTATCATTTTCTTCATCTTTTTTAGGTTTTCTTCCTCCTTTTAAATATCCTTTATCTCTTAGTTCATCAAATGAAGCTTCTCCAAGTACCTCAAAGATATCACTTTCGATATTATCAGCAATTTCATTTCTTAATTCTTAAATTGATCCTTCGGCCTGTAATGCTGCATAGAAACAATCTCCGTCAGCACTTTCAATTGGAATTATTTTCATATTATTATCCAGAGCTTCATAGTGACCATGCGCATAATATCTGAGGTATTTAGTTTCAGTCGATCCTTCAGGCCCTTTTATTTCAGTCAGCACTTTATCATTTTCATCATAAATTATCAAATTACATTTGTGAGTTTTAGCAAATGCTTTTGCTTCCAAAGTTGTAGCATCTCTACCTTCTCTAATCTCTTAAGCTACTTCATTGCCCTGTCTAATAATTTCTTTTCGCTCATGATGAGCACTTTTTATGCCTTAAATTGCCCCATTTATTGAACCATTTAATAATCCAGAGATCACAGCTTACTTTGTTCCATTTAAGATTGAAAGACACTCAGATAGTAAAATACATATTTCAGTTTTATGTATTGCGAACTTAGATGGTAATTTCAAATCTTATTCAAATTATTTATTGATCTTTTTGTTAACAATGATTTTTTCTTCATTAAGATAAGTCCATAGTTCAATAGCATCCTGCTGTGAGAGATTCTAGATTTTTAAAGTTGTTAAATAAACAAAGTTGTTTTGCTCAATTTCACCTCCTTTATATAGATTTTCAACAATCTTTGTGACATAAGAACACACTGCTCCACTAACTCCACCTCCTATGGTTGCAACAGTAATTTATATAGCAGCTTTGGTGTAGAATTGCTTTAAAAGAGTTAGGCCTTGTGTTAACTTGTTTGAGATATTTCTAGTAAGTTAGCCTCCAACTGCTCCTGCTACTGCACCGACAGTACCTATTAATAAAGCAGATATCATTCCTTCACTCCATACATTTCCACACATAAGATTTTATATTGCAGTAGAGATGAATGTAGTTAATGAACCTGAAACAGCGGTTTGTGTTAACTAGCCGATAAATGAAGTCATGATTCCTCCCATAAGTGAAGAGCAAATACAAGATAAACCTCCCGAAAGAAACCCAGAGAACATTCCCATACCTTTTGTTTTCATGTATTCACTGCAATCAAAATCTTTTCCACTCCATGCCTACTGAATCACATTTATTAATGAAGATACGCCTCCTCCAATTAAAGAGCCTCCAACAATTACTCCGAAAGGGGACATAGAGCAAGCTATTCCACCACCTATTGTTGCAAGTGAAACTACCCCAGCACCTACCAATTTAAGAATCCTTAATTTATTATTTTATTGCCTGATCCTTTTTAAATCAACTTCTTATTAATCAATATTCAAATTTTAAGATTAGTCAATAGGCTTCTGCTCATCTTTTATGTTATCTTTGATTTAGCTAAATTGCTTAACTTTATTCTTTTAAATTTGACGATTTTTAGTTTTTTTCTTTTTTACTTTTTTTATATTTTATTACTTAGACTCTTGTTCATCTTCACTCAAATTTTCCGTGTCACTAAAATTAGAAGCACTCATATAATCTCTATAATTTATGATTAATGATGAAAAAAATGATAGATTGATTAAGGTCGATTCAAATTCTTAGTAAAATTTTAAATATAGACGTTTTGCCACCCCCAATTAATTCCTAAAGCTATTTATAATAACTTATAAACTTTTTAAAGTACTTAAATATTTCGTAAAAATCTCTTACATAGAAGAATCACATTAAGTGCTCAGGTCTTCTTCCAGTTCACCATCATTGATTTATTAATAATAGAGTTTAGCTTGTACTTTTACATTAAAATCAATTTCCTCAGCATCGTGATAGTTTTGTTCAAAAAACGTCAATCTTAAAATCATTTTCTAAAAGATCAACTCCTAGTACATTTTCAATTCATCTTAGCTCTATATATAATTTTTGGGAAGCATACTTTGTAAGCTTCTAACCTAGTAGTCATGAAGATTCATTATCTAAGAATCCTTTTTATATTAAATTATTAAATTATACCACATTCTAATAGATATTCAATTTAACATAGTTCATATTTAATTGTCTTACTTTTTTTACTTTGTATTTTATGATATTTACAAAAGCAGCTTATGTGGCTTTTATTTAACATCACAATGCAATTTATTTATATTAGAGTTACTTTTGCTAAACACGTAAAAGTTGTTTGCTGGTTTATTGATAAAAAATAAAAAGTTAATTAAAAATGAATCCTAAAAGTATGTAAAATAATTTGCCAATTACCAAAGTTTTGCATTGACTCTTAAAGATTCTTAAAATTTTCAATTGATTAATGATATTACAGAGAATCTAAGAAAACAACAGTCAAATGTAATATAATTCATCAAAACCCCAAAACACCTGAAACAGATGTTTTAATGGATTGATTTTTATTTTAATAAAATGGAAGTCTTATTGGTTAATAAAATGCAAGTTTTATGTGGAATTATTCTAGTATTTAATTTATATAAATATCCAATCAAAATGTTATTATTTTGGGTGTCTTTGATATCTTCCATAAATCTAATTCTCTGAAGTTATTGTACCTATAAATTTAAAACTATGTACTAATTATATTTTGGTTCCTTTTTATTGGTACCAATTAAAAAACGAATTTCTTTCCAATACTACTAAATCTAAAAAAATTAGACTAATTTAATGGAACTTAATTGATGAAAATGGAGCTATCTACAAAGTTTTTAACAGCTTTTTCCAAGTGACATTTGGCAGAGTGATCTCCTATGAGATTCCCATATTTATTTTAAATATTCAAAAACAATGGGATCCAGATCTTTAAATTTTAGGAATTAAAAATTATTTTTTAAAAAAATAAATCTGAACTATGAATACTGTAATTAAAAGTGTTAAGGCGAGAAATAATCTCAAATAAGATGCAAGGAATATCTTTATTGATACTTCAAGAAACAAGCTAAGTTTATCTGTTATAGTCTGACGTAAAGTATACTTGGTTTATTTCTTCAACTTTGGTTGATACCAAAATATTATTTTTAAAGCGATAAATTAAGATGAAAAGGAAGCAATTATAAACAATGAAGATATATTGATGTTTATTCCAAAGTAACCAAAGATTTCAATCACTTTACTACAGAAGATGCTATTAAAAAAAAAGTTAAAATAACTGCCTACTAAATAAATAGCCAGAATTTAAAATGCTTAAATGCAAAAATAAGTGATTACAGTTTGGTACTTCTGAATGAGAATTTTGCTATTGTTGCATAATTCAGTATTGGTTTGACTTAGTCTATATTTATACTCGTACCATATATAGGCTTAAGCAAAAAATCAAAATATTTCTCATCATAAATTGACCATAAATTACACTGTTTTCTATTTCTCATTTTGCAAAGTCGCCTAATTCTTCAACTCACCCTAATAAGATACCAACTATACCCTACAAATAAAATAACTAAAAGATCTAAAAAGGGTTCGAATAAGATCATCCTCATAATATGGATTACATAATCATTCATAATCAATAACTCTCATTTTATTTAAAAGTAGCATGTTTCAATTTTTTTTATAAAGTTATGAAGAAATATAGATTTATATATTCATTATTAAACTAATGATTGTTTTAGATTGCATAATCAGATAATGATTTTTTAGAATAATTTTGTATAAGTTATAAAACTAAAATTCTAAATTAAAACTAATTTGTTTATTCCTGTATTTTTATCAATCTATATTTTTCCTGACTGTTATCGATTTTTATTTCTTATTTTCCTCATAATTCCTTGAGACATAACTAGACTCCAAATCTGATTTATTTTAGATATCTCTCTATTATTAACTATTTTTCTAATAGAATCTGATTTTATTTTTTAAATCGTTCCTATCGTCTGTGAGTATGTATTTACCATGTTCATTTGGCCCTAGTGTCTAAAATTGCTGCTATAATTGATATAAATATACTCAATAAAATAATTTCTTATTAAATAATCACTATGAAATTATACTTTGACTGAGTATTTTCAATTGTGTAGTTTTTACTATGACTATTAGCAACCTCATGTAACTCGTCATTGGTGTACTCCCCTGGATCTTAGTACGTCCTGTATATTGAGTCATCTTTGACCCCTCCTGTATTATTTGATCTACGCTTTTTCTAGATTCTTAATTTCGAACTGTTTTTTCTGGGTTAAGCCTCTTGATTTTATTATTATTTTAATTGAGAAGTTCTTCCTTGGTTATAATCATTCATTGAGTTATTCGGAAAATAAATATATGAAGAAATTAATTGTAAATCGCTACGACATAACTGCTTATAAAGTTATTCCTGCAATATTATAGTAATCATTGCTATTTATTTGATCAAATCCATCTCCTTATTTTAGGGAACTATTATAAATATTGTTTGCTAATAAATCCCTAGACTTTGTAGAAGCTTCCAGCAAATTTTTGACATTATTATTAGTTGAATTTCTTAGTGAGTTATTATTATTTTGGGTTTTATTTATCAACTATCTAGGTGTTTCTTATATAATACATTCATGTATTAATAATAAAATGAGTAACAAGGGAAAATATATGTTATAGCTTACTGTGATCTTGTTCAGCAAAATTAAGTTTATCATATATATCCAAAGCGTCTTGTTTTTATTGTTAATTTTAGTCCTATTGCTGTCTTCCTTGAAAATCGATATTTTATGATGAATTTAAAGCCAAAGGTTTAATCTTAGTATTATTTGTTTTATTTTCTTTTGATTGCCATTTGAAGCATAGAAACTATCGGTACTATACATCACTTTGAATGATCAGTTTGTGTTAAGGAATTTCCTAAGTGATTTAATGTTTTTGAAGTGGGTTATTACTGTTGTATTGTAAATGTCTATAAGTAAGCTCTGCACCATGCTCCTCATCGTTATTGATAAACTTTTAGATTTCTAAAATAAATAAGCTAATAATACATACTAGAATTAAAGAAATCAATACAATTGCAATATTGTAGGAATACATTCGATTTGGGAAAATGAATTAAAATTAAAATTAATTAATTATTAATTACCTTCAGTTATGTTTTTATAAAATGTCTCCAAACCCTGACAATATTATACTCTCTGGATAGCGCATTAAAAATAAGACGGTGACTATTATTGCTATAATGATTTTATCTCTTCTCCTAAGGGAGAAAAACCCATTATACTATTTTTGGGAGTTAGCTCAAAATCAAAATATCTCGCTTCCTGGGATGATTCAAGAATATTGCCAATAGTAAAGTCCTGTAAAATTGCGGGATCTACCGTAAAATGTATTTATTTTTGAATTTTGAGTCACTTTGGATTTCATAACTGCCATGATTTTAATATTTAATTAATTTAATTATAATTCATTTTCTCAAATCGAATGTATTCCTACAATAATATGAGGGGATAGGATATTATTCTAATTGTCTTTACTACTGCTAATTACTTTGAAGGAGCTTGTTGATTCATATTCCTTACTTTTATTATGACTATCACTATCCTTTTAACTTATTTCCATCTCTACTCCCGATACCATTTACAAATCCTTTTCAATTTTCTTTATAACTTTAGATTCCTTCTTTTTTGAGTCTTTTCTCTCTTAAACTTTAACTAAGTGCTAATAAGTAGTCAACTTTTAGGTTCTAAGCCAAATATGGTAAAAGAGGAGTTTCCCAACCATCATACAGACCAGAGTGTTAATAATTAGGTTTACGATAGTAGCTTGATGGAATCTTTTTGATGAGAGATTATCTGTAATGTAAGAAGAGGAATATTCTTGTGGATTGAGTTCTTGTAAATGTTTATACTCGACTAAAATCCCAATGTTTATGCCTCCTTAAACTTTAGATTATAATATTCTAAGTTATGAATTAAATAACAACTTATAAGAAAATGGATGAGATCAGGTTTAGTAAACCAGTGAGATAAAAACCAAAATAAGCATCTTGAAAAACTCTCGATAATTGACATCACCAATACAATTATTCAGCCATTTGCAATGATGATCGAAGTTTGAGACGCATCTATTGCATGCCTGGCAATGTTTAGTAAACTCCAAAACGTGAGTATCACATATGTTACAAAAGTAAGAGTAATCATCAGGGTTGAATTTTATCATATCCTTAGCTGTAACTCCTTAAGTCTTAATAAATATCATTTCACCAATATTGGCTCCATGCTATGTGTATAGCCTCTCTTTATATACAGTTCGGTCAGATGGATCTTTTTTAGTTGTCACGTAGGTGAAGTAAAATACAAACATACCCAAAATGAAATATATAACAGCCAGGATTACAGTCTCGATCAGTTCATAGGTCAAAATGGGTATTGTTACAACATAAAAATGCACTAAATTGTAGGCGTAGACTACCCAAGACATAACTTGCAATGAGTAAATTTTGATTGAATTACCAAAAATGAATTAATAATCAACAATTTATACACTCTATTTTATTGTTAATTTTATTTAAATATATTAAAATGGCACGTATCTCAAAATCAATGAAATTTCGAGATACGTGCCAAATAAATCCATTGAATTACTCAAATAAGTATAAAGTCAATAAAAACGAAATTAAGTTTTAAAATAATTAAAGTTCATTTAAATATGTGATTGTACTTAAATTAAAAGAATTAATAAATTGTTAATTAAATAATAAAATTTAAAGATAGGTGGTATTATTTAGATTATTTATGTAATACTGATGAGAATTGAAAATTAATTATTTATGAACTTTAATTATTTTAAAACTTAATTTCGTTTTTATTGACTTTATACTTATTTGAGTAATTTAATGGATTTATTTGGCACGTATCTCGAAATTTCATTGATTTTGAGATACGTGCCATTTTAATATATTTTTAAATAAAATTAACAATAAAATAGAGTGTATAAATTGTTGATTATTAATTCATTTTTGGTAATTCAATCAAAATTTGCTCAATGGATGAAGAGGCCACTAAAAACCATGAAATTTCACAGGATTATCGTCATATTAAAATGAATTGCCCTCTTAATGACTTGCTGAAACTGCTCCTGGCTAGATATTAGTAGATGATTATTAATGAAAGTTAAGATCTGATTGCTTATCTTCAGTGGTTGGAGTACCTACTTAATGTATATTTTAACTTGTCTTGAAATAGCTGTTCACATGTTGATTTGATTAATTATTATGGTGCAGTGGCAAATTGTTCGTGAAAGACATAAAATTACTAGATTTTTATTCATTGTTTATTATTATGAGATTATCACTGTTGTAATTGTTTGAGTTGTCCCTATCTTTTAGAGCGGATTGGCTAGACTAAGAATTTGAAGACTCTTAAAAGTCTTGAACATAAGTATATTATAATTATATCAAAATTTCAATAATAATAAAAAACACTAGTTGACTACCTAAAATTATTCAAGTTTTTGATATTTTGAAAAGATTAATACTGTTCTCCAGTATTTTCTTATTAAATTATATGCGATTTATTCGGAAAAGTACCATTAATATATTCATTGTTATTTTACTATTGAGAAATTTTTATGCTGTTATGTAACTCATTACCCATTATTATTTTAATTGAATGTAATAAAAAAAGAAATTTTATTTGTAAAACAACTATTTTAACTTGATTTAAGTTGCATTTTCTATAAATGAGATAATTACCTAATTTAAGTATAATTTACTTTGAGAAATAATATAAACTTCTTTAATAACTGCACTTAAGAAGAAATCGATATTCACTATTATTGCTAGTCATCATTAAGATTTTATTATTAGTTTGTGTTTGCTTATTTGTCAATATTGATATTATTTGATTGAGAAGATTTGGACTATTCACCCGCATCCTAAGAAATTTGAATAATCTTATGAAGTTGGGTATTTGAGCTGTATTAATCAGGATTGCTATCTATATATTCTGACATTTCTTCTGAAATTATATAACTTAAAGGGGATAATAAATATATTTAATGATATAGAAATACAAACATAAATAAACTAAGAATTAAAAATAGAGTATATTTTTAGAAACTACTTCTTACAAAATTATAAAATATGTTTTGGAAAAATCGTAGAAAATATCCACCAATCTTTTTTAATTATGAGAGTTGATTATAAAAAAATATTTGAATTGACGTAATTTATGTGACTTATAACAAATTTCATTTAATTATTTTAACTTAGCGATTTTAATTAAAATTAAAAATCATAAAAATATTTTTTATTTTTAAAATTAGCAGGTTAAGTTTAAGATTATTAAATTTGATAAAATCTCAAAATATCTATCACTATTCTAGAATCGCAATCTATTTATTGCTACTAAAGAGGGAAGCTGGACCAACAACAACAAAGAAATCTGATGTAGCTGAGAGCGAGGGAAGTGGCCCCAGGAACAAGCCAGTACTACTATTGCTGCAAAAACAGAAGCTGGCGCCGAAGAGCCTTGTTCTATAACTACTAGGTGGATTGCTGATATCGAAGACTCCAAGGATATCGATGCCTACGAATTCAAGAAAACTCCATCATTGAGAAGTGCATCGACGACATCTGAAAAACATACGACAAGGACAACAACAAAAATCAAAAAAATCAGACTACCGATCACACTGGAGGCACGGGATATGCCGCCCTGAAGAACACCCTAGTTTTAGGTAGGGACCGAACTGGCAGTCTTCAGTGTACCAGCAAAGATCTTTGAGAAACCTAATGTTTATACCTAACTTTCTAATTTAAGGTATATTATATTTAATAGTAGTAATAGTAATAAATAGATTATATATTAAGTTTAGAATTTTTTATTTCTAGATTTTTAATTTTACTTGCCTTTAGCGATTATCTATCTATCTATTCTAGATTCATCATTTTTCTATTTATCTAATTTATTTTTTAGCCTTTGCCATCATCTAACCTGTGTATCTGTGTTCATTTAATTGATTTAATTCATCTAGTCTATTATTTTTGTAAATATTTATTTACCATTTATAAATATTTTTAACAGGAAAAATTAGATAAAATGATTTTTGTTGCAGAATTTTTATATTTTTTTAAAGTTAATTAAGTTAAATCATAATAAAATAATATATAATCAAATTATCATTATTTCATATCTTTCATAAATGATGTTAAATTTTAATATCATTTTGCTTGCTCTTTATAGATTTATCTTTAAATAATGGCTTTAATGGAATCTGCTTTACCTTTTGATTGTGATAAACATTGACAATATCGATATCTTTTTTCATCTATTTCTGTTTTTACGCTTGTATAATTTATACTTTCTCAGTATTTTAATCATTTTAAGTATTTCTGCTACTTCCATTAGATTAATCATAATTATTGGAGTTATATAAAGTATAAATTTATATATTTAAAAAAGTATAGTTAAATCCATAAATATTTTAAAATATGGTTGAGTTTTACTTATTGATAACTTCAACACTTATTTTCATATTATTAAGAGTGAGTTGTTGCTGCTGTTCATCATAAACTTAATCACTTACTCTAGGCGACTATCTTCTAGATTTAATGGATTCTTATATCAGTTGGTCTCCTTGTCCTTTCTAATAAGCGTTTCTTAGTGATTAATTATAGTCAAAATATAAGAAAAACAAAATAAAAAGTAAGATAAATTATTTTATTATATTTAAATTGAAAATTAAACTTGTATAAACAATCACAATATTATCATGATCTTCATAGGCAGTTATACTATTTATTGAAATATTAACATTAGATTCTTCTTGTATCTTATCTTTACTATGAGAATTTTTATTCATTAAATTTAAAGTAATAAGGGGATTCAGGGGTTTTCTATCAGTACTTATCCTTTTCTTAAATTATTAAAAGGCTTTTGGGGTTAGGTATGTTTGAAAAACTTAATTATAGTCACTCTACCTACTTATTATGTAAAATTACATCAGAAGAAATTAATCGGATATGAAATATCAATGAAAAATTATATAAGTATTAAAATAAAAATATACTTTTTTTGCTTGAATTTGTGCCAATAATCTTTCTAATCTCATCAAGCTAATTGTTGTTGCTGTTCATATTTTTCCTATAGTCAGTAGATTTAGTTTAAACTCATTAATATTATAGTATAATAAAATTATACAATATATATTTTTATACTCTATTTCCAATTAGACTTTGATGTTTATAAGTTCCAATAGAATTATTATACTCAGAATGTGTTTTTTTAGTAGTACTGATTGAATCTTGAACTTTTTATTTATTTTAATTAATTATGGGAGTAAGGCCATAATGGGAAGGGGCAGTGGGTTCAGTATCGTTCATTCTCAGTTCATTAATGCTACTTTTGTTTGTGCTTAATATTATAAGAAAGCTTGCTTTAATGATAGGGAATTATATAATTGTAAAACATAAATTAGTAGTGTGCTATTTTTGGTAAGTAGAGAATCTAGTTTGCCCTAGAGTTTTTGCTTTTACTTCAGTTAATAATTTAAAGTTTAAACTGGAGATGATTCAGATTAATGATTCTTAGTACTCAATTTAAAAAGTATATCATTTAAGTATTAAATTAATAAAAAGATATACTGTTTGAGTAATCCTTAACAACACTATTATGACCCTCCTCTCGACCACCATAGCTTAAACTATCAAATTCTACATTATTTTAATGCTTTCTACTGTATACTTTTTCGCTTATAACTGACAAACTAAGTCCATTTCTCGATCCACTTCCTATTTAATTGCCATTGCTACTACTATTTATGCTCCTAAAATTATCTCTCAATTGCTTAATCTCTTCTACAATCGCTTGTTTCTTTAAACTTAAATTCTCCTTGATAAACAAAACTTATTGCTTCAGCTATTTTTCTTCTTCTCTCTTCATGTTGAAATGCATGTCTTCCTAGTCATGCTATTTAATGCGTTGAAGTTTCATTTATTCTTGTGATTCTTTGAATTTAAGCATTTCTTGTTAAAGTTGGAAACGTTTTTACATGTCTTCCAGTCTTCGCTTTTCTTAAAGCTCCTGTTGCTATAATTTCAACTTCTCCACAGATTGCTCTTTTTTTGCTATGTTTTCTAAAATTGAATTCTTTTTAGATTGAATAAGAAAGCTAAGATTCTCCGAATATGCTTTTTTTCTTTGCTCCTCAATTTAATGTTCTAGATTTTTGATTTCTTGAAGGTCCTTCAGGTTTTCAGCTTTTCTTTCTTAAATTTTCTTATCTTATTCTTAAATTTTTAGCATTGCCTCATGTCTTCTCTATTCCTCAGTCTTTTTATTTTCTTCAAGAAGCATCTTAATTTCTTAATGCTTTTATTGCTTTTTAAATTTTAATTCTTCAAGGTTTTACTATTTTTCCTTCAAAATAGATTACAATTTAAGCTCTGAATTATCAATCTTTTGCTAAATACTCTATTTTTACCTTAATTCTTGCTCTTGACGCTTTTCTTAATTAATTTTAACTTTTGATTCTAGTTCTTGCTGTTTTTATTAAGAATTTTGGATTTATAGTTGACGGCGCTCGTTTATTTTTTAATTTATTTAATGTTCTTTTACATCAAGCTCTGATTACTTCTCCTTGTATTTTTGTTCTAAATCCTTGATGTACTAATCTCTTCTAAGTTTAATAGCAAAATAAAAGGAATTTTATAACATAAATTTGGCTTTAAATTTTTATAATGCTACAAATATTAATATATATATATATATATAGCTTATTGTCTATTCTTGAAATCTTCCTCTCTTTCTTATTACTTTTTATTTTTATCTTCTATAAGTTGCTTCTACTTCACTTCAGAATCTTGGTCTAAGCGTTATAATTTACTTTAAATTTAGATATTTCTAATATCTTCATTTTATTTCTGTCTATCCTGTCTCTCTTTATTTTTGTGCTATACTTCTGATTCTCTTTATTTTAGTAATGAAGCTACTAATGCTTATTTCTTTTCCTATATTTTCATTAATTCTTGCTCTTTCTATAGCATTCATATATAATACAACAATAAAATATAATATATAAATATATTGGAAATATCATAATCAACTTAAAATTAATATATAAAATGTAAATATAGCTTTTCTTGGGCTTTTGATCTTTCTAATTCCAGCATTCGTTCTAGCCTCTCAAGCTCTCTCTATTCTTTATCGATGACTCTTGAAGACCACTCTGACTTGTTGATCAAATTGCTTTGTTACTGTGATATCAAGGACTGTTTTGAGTTACTATGATTAATTTATAAATTTACATAATTGTGATAATCTTAAAAATATTTTGATATATTTTTTATGTTATTAGTTTTAGGTAATATGGATATTTATTTAAAATTATAGCGATTTATGATTGAGAGTTGATAAGTTATTATTGTACTAGTTAGTTACAGAATTTATATTGGTAGAAAGCGCTTAGAAACTTAATTTGTCAGTTTACAATGTTTTAAAATTATTGCTCTTCATTGGAGATATTTCTTGATGTAAATAATCCATTTTTATTTATTCAGTAATAAATCTTTTAATATAAAATTTTCTATAATATCGATGAATTAATTTTAAAATAAGTTACAGAAAATTTAAAGTTATTTCAACATCTAAAATGCAATGATAATAGAACTGAATTTAATAATTTATAATTTAAACAATATATATAAAAATAATGAGATTATATTTCAAGGCAGACGGCTCTCCAAACTTAAAGAATCTTACATTAGCAACCTTTTTATTAGCTGGAGTATATTTTAAAGCTTTCTGGTTCACAACAGGTAAGTATTAAACGCATATAAATCTTTTTATTAGCTCTACCAAAAATTAATACATTTTCTACATTGAATTTCTAAAAATTAACTACAATGATAAGCTAAATAATCTAATTTAGGGAGAGTAAAAGATGATACTATGGTTCCATATTTCCGAACAGGTGGGTTTCCTTTTGCAGATAGAGTTCTCTATCAGTAATTCTATTTAATAAAAGAAAAGCTCTAGGGTAAAATAGTAGCAGTTCAAAACCCCTACAAAAAGAATGAAATTATTTTCAGAAGAATTATAGCTGAGCAGAATTAATGGGTATAAAGGATTGATGATGGTGGAATCATCAAAGTTCCTATTTCAGTTTAATAAACTAACATAGAATATAGTACATTTGCATTATTTAGATAATAGAATTTGTAATTCCTAATAATCACGTGTGGGTGGAAAGCATAAATCCAAACGATAGAGGAGTGGACTCTCTAAGTACTTTTGGCCCAATTTCAAAGAATTTTGTTGTTGGCAAAGCATGGTATGTGATTTGGCCTCTATGGAGACTGGAGAGTGTCAATGATTTAGATAAATATAGTAAGTTAACTAATTATAAATATCAGCACTCGAAAGTCTTCTCTGAGGAAGAGATGTTCAAGACTTATGGAGTTCGTTGATTAAGTTTCATTGATTAAATGTGAATAGTATATTTAAGGCTATTTTTAATTTAATAATTAATATGCATGTCAAACTTATAAATTAATCAAGTTTTATCAATATCTCTTTAAATCATTAATGTCTACTTTAAATTTTTGTGAGAGAACATGAAACAGCCCTTGCTTTTTCTATAGCAAATTTTACTCTTATATTTTCATAAGCTCTTTGGTTGCTAATTTTTGGAAAATTTAGTAATCGAAGAAATAGCAAGTTGTACCTCTTTCCCCTGCAAGTATATCTCCAAAATATTCAAAGCCCTGTAATAAAAAAATAAATAAATATTTTAAATAAGAATATTTTACTTACTGGTTACTTGAGAAGTTAAGATTTGCCAAAAGCTTCTCCATTAGAAACCCTTTAAGACTTGTAAATAAATAATTATATTTATTTACTTTAATTAATATAAATATTATTCACGTTAAATGAAATAAAGCATTAAATTAGCATTTTAGATCGAAGAGATTATTAAAAAATTCTTATTAGATAATCTTGTCAACAAAGAAGAGTTTATAGGGTTAATTAAATAATTAATGAATAACTTGTCCATCTAAAATGATATCTATTTTACCCACATCTAAGAAATAAACCCCATCACACACGATTTCCTCTGGTAAATTATCTACTTGAATGTTGTCAAAAGCATTTCTCAAATTTATCGTAGACTTTTTTATTCTCTTGCTTGGTGAGGTCCTTCCTTTGTTTTTATCTACTATTATAGTCTAAGTTTCAATTAAATACTATATTAGAAGAAATAATATGGTAAAATATAATATTTTTATAGTTTGAGGTTCTTCTGAAAATTCAGAGCCATCTAAAGATAATTCATCTTTCAAATGGATTTAATCAGGTTATCCAAAAGTGGATTTAGATATTGCTTTTATTAAAAATATATTAGCAAGTTGATATTTGAGTTTAATTATAATGTAGGCTATCTTTTGGGTTTCAGAGCATTCATGACAGCCATATAATCTGATTAAATAATTGTAGAATCTCCTCGTTCCAAAACTTTCTTATTTTCAATATCTTTCTTTAATTTACTCTGCTAACTCTAAAATAATTGGAGGTATTTATAATTAAGCACTGATCTCTGAGATTATGATACAATCAGCTGCCCAGGTTAATTACTTTTATATTTAATATATACTAAGAAAAAGGTTTTTAAATAGTTAACTAAAAGTTTTTTGTAAAGTTAATAGTGTCTCTCTTAGATTCCTTCATAAACTAAAGTATGTAGAGATTACTGATCAAGAGATCCAAAGAAATCATTCTTTTGCAACTTAGCAATAACAATTTATTTATCAGTTTGCAGTTTTTAATGTCTCCAAAGTTTATGAAAAGATTTTGTTCTGAAAAATACAACTTCTGTGGGTTCTTAAACTATTAACCAAGTTTGAGAGTGAGTTGTTAATTTTTCATCTATTTCATCGTATCCTAAAATGTAGCCTTCAATTGCTTTACACTTTATTAGTTATTTTGTATGAAAATATATTAATATACGTATAACGACATGCATTTCACTTAAATAGTAAACACATAGTCATTGGCTTCATGAGATCTTAAGCATGCGATCTTACCATTATAGATCCGTTTAATACCACACCCACCCTGTTATTCAAAAATACCAAATCATCCTTTTAAAATCTCTCAACACTTGCCTTGCTCAGATATTCTTCCTAAACCCGAAAATTAATGATTTTTAAAAATGTTATTTACCATTTCATTAGTCTAGAATCTCTTAAAAAATGATTTATTCATAATATGCTCCAATATATTTCTACCGAATTGTTTCATGTCTAGTTATTTAGTCAGCTAATTTTAAAACTGAAGGATGGATTGTTTTATTTCAGGACAATTGTCTTATTTTGTGTAGAAATTAGCCAGTTCATAGTAATTTTCAATATAATCTGCTTGGATCTATATTTTAAGAATTAAATCACATAAGTTTTAGTAATTTTAAAATAACTGTACCTTTCTATCTTCCTAAAGTGGAAGCAATAAGATACCAAAGATATATTTTATCAAATCTTTTCCATTATTCTAGTTGAATTTCAACTGCAAAGAGTTATAGTCTCTCTAAGATTTAATGAAGTTTTTAGTGTTTTTGTAACACATTGCTTTCAAGTAAATCATATTATCAATATCAGACAGTGACCTATTTCAAAATTTCATAAATATAAATGTAATTTGTTACTCATTTTTTCTGAAACATTCAACTGCTCGCTAGACTTCTTCGGCAGCTTTCTCATATTAACCTAGTTTGAAGTAAGTAAGCGATAGTCCATAGTAAGCATCAGTCCATCTTGGCTTGATAACTAAAGAGTGCTCCAGCCACCTTATGCAATTCATGTACTTGTGAATTTTGTGGTATTAACAAGCCAAATTATAAATTAATATCTCACTCGTTGGATTCTATAAGACATTTTGATGATTTATATTTACTTATACAACTTACCAGTCTAAGTCCTTGTTTATAGTAATCAATAGAACTTTCGATGGAATCACTTTGACTCTTCTATATAGCTTTTTAAAGCCAAAACTAGGGATTATTCATATCATTTATTCTTTGTTACATCTTCTGGAAATCTAATTTAAATTCTTACAGGTGAATCTCTAACTCCTCCTTGAAATTATTATTAGGTTCTTCTAGATCGTTTTCTAAGTCCAAAAGTATTTTCTAAAGTTTCATGTGGTGCTAACGCTCCTCTTCATTAATAGCCTGTTGCACACTTTACTCATGATCTTTTCTCTTATTTTTAATGAACTAGGCTTTGTTGAATTGTGTAGTTGTGTTTGTAAAATTTTCAATGATTTAATTTGATTCTTAAGTACCCTTTTTGAGTTTTACATCTAAGCCATAGTCTCTGTTTAGAATTCCAGTTAATTATTAGGCTTCTTTAAATCTTGAGACTTAATTGAACTCATCTTTGAATTCTGATACCTTGGTTTTATTCATTAGAGTCTTTGTCTTAAATGCTGTCAAAGTATAAAGAAATTATACACCAAATTAATATTGGATTATGATTTGATTATTATAGACACATCTTAAATGGAATTCCTTGACTATAAATTATCAGTATGACTATTCTTTGATAAATTTGGCTTTTATCTCTAAATAAAGTCAGCTAAATTGCTTGATTTATTATCTGTAGTCTAAGTGTTATACCCTTAACTGTGTTTATCACCAATAAAAGAAATACCAGATTTATTCATAGATTTCTAAGCAGACTCAAGCAACCTAGTTTTAAACAGTGATGATTATTAAGTTATTCTGGAATTGTTTTAGTTTCTACTTTGAGATTTAGAATTTCTTAATTATAGTAAATTTGTAGTCTATGGCCTAGTTTTAAACACTGCTTTGTTTTACTTATTTATAGTCATATCCAAAGTATTATCTATTTAAGGGGTTTATGTCTAATTCTACAAATCAATGATCTTTGATTTATTGAAAAAGCAGTGTTAATGAGATGAGTTCATATTTTTCAAGAAAGAACTCAAATTTAAAGCAGTATTTTCTATCTCATTTTTGCCTAAAAAGCCTAGAGTTTCAGATTAATACGATTTCTTATATCTTTTACTGGTCTTTGATATTCTTAGAAAGCTGGTAGTTTTTGAATTTAATTTTTCTACTTGAGAAATGCATTTTTTATAAATTATCGATTGCCACCTTCTTAACTTTTAGCTCTTTATAAGATAGATTTTTGAATTATTTGAGCTTTTCTCTAGTTTAAACTTGGTTCTTTTATGTTACCATAGGATAAATTATTGAAATCTTACTATTGATATTACTATGAATTGTAATTAAATTGCTGTTGTATATTCGATCTGGATGGACTGTCGTTTTAATGCTGATGCTAAATTTCTATCATATCTATTATAGGTTATAGTTTTTATGTTTTTGCATAAACTATATGCTTTAAATCCTATGGTCTCATTTTCTATCTTTTTGAAGAAGTTGAAGCGAATTTTTAAGTAAAACTCTACTTGTATTTACAAAATTACTTATATTAATACTATTATTAAAATTAACAAAGTATTATTAAGAAACCATTTTTTTTATAATCATTCTATTTAGTATATAATTTTTAGATGTATTCATACTGCTATTATGTATTAGATCTTAATCCATTCAATGATGCCATACTTTAATTCTAATTTTAGCTGATGTTAGTTTGAGATTTCTTAATTTATTTCTCCTATGCCTAACTAGATCTCGCATATTTCTTCAATTACTCATAAATTTATTTCTATATAAGCACGATTATATAAAGTATATTCATGGTTACAGGTATATTGTGAGGTCTGTATGGAGGCATTTGATCAATACTCAAATTGAAGTTTTGAGCGAGCCAGTGATCCAGGCCCACCTCAGTAACTACAACTTTCTTATCCATCGATAATCTTCCTTCTTTGCTAAACTTCTAGTCAAATCTATCCTTCAAGTACCCTTTGTTCATTTCCTAATAATTATAGGTAAATTAGCATTTAAAATATTGAAATAATAAGGGCACTTACATCGTTTAAAAGTGGGTAAGGGAAAGGTGTATCTTATCCAACATCTCTTAAAGCTTCAATTTATTAGTCTTCTACAAATTAAGGATACTTCACGTTTTTCTATAAAGTAAGGTGTTATTTTTGTGACAGACTGCTAAATGAATTAGATAAGAAATAATTACTTTATATTTCATAACACGATTTTCTTACTTGTGGATGGTAGTGTTCTTTATTTTGGCAGTTCTTTTTCATGCAAATCTTTTAACCATCAAATATAGAGAAATCCTCTTGATTTTCATCATCTTCATTATGATGTTGGTCTTTCTTTGGACTTTTGATATTGTTTCTCATTTTAATGATTTCAGTTATATATTCTTAAAATTAATATAATTTTATGTTTAATCGAACTTATTAATCAATAAATTAACCCTATATTTTACAAATAAATAAGAATTGGAGTTATTTAAACATATAAAATTACCTCCAATTATATTCATTAACAAAAACAAAGTATATTTTTCTAAGTATTTTTTAAGTTTTCATTATTTATGAATATCTTCAGGCCCTGCTTCTTCTATTAGTTTGCATTAACTATTACTAGACATTCTAGGAATATTTAGTTTTCTTGTTCTCAGTGTCTAATGATTAAAATATCTGCTTTTCGTATGTTTAAAACACTGTTGAGTACTGTCCGTTTATGTATTGCTGTTAATAAAAAATATTCACAAAATAATTTATATTACATTTAAAAATATGAATATTGCTCATATCCTTTGTACATAGTGGCCAATTAGATAGCACAAGCATCGCATGATTACACACCATTGCAATTTATAATTATTAATTTTCTTTTAAGAAATGTAATTAAATATTTATTGCAACCCACAGTGACTTTTTGAGCGGCTTCAATACACAAATCAGCTTTAGATGTCTCTGGCCATATTAAGAAAACTGGGTTAGAATGCAATAAATCAAGGCATGTTTGCTTTGGAGATGTCAATATTTAAGTCTAAATGCATGACTCATAGTCTTGTTATTGTAAATACAAATCGAAATTCATTGTGATTTAAATTATCGTAAATTAACTATGCTAATCCAATACTGATTGGCATTTAAATAGAGATCCATTGTGATTAAATAAGAAAAACTCACGAATTCAGCTAGTGATTAGATGCCCTTTGCATTCAATGAGTTAAAGAGTTTTTTGTGTATATCGCATATTTCAGTTTGACTTATAGAAACCATGGGATCAATGGGGTCAAACCATAGATTTAATCCTTATGTAGTTTTTAGCAAGTTTTCACATTGGGAATCAAATTCCCCTTACCCGCTTTCTTGAATTTTGTTTTTAAGTTATTAAACGAAAGCTGTTCTCTTGGGCAGAATGTCGAGATATTTATCGCAAAAGTCTTGCTTTAAATTTTCGAGTCTTTCTTTATTGTCGCGCTCTGGCGTCATATATCTTGCTAAGAAGTAGCCAGAGTAGAAACAAGTTGAGGCTTTCACAGCATCTATAGTAGGAAATTTTTAATTAATATAAAGAAATGAGTGAATTTTATTACTTGGAACTTCAAGTGGTTGAGCGAGGCAGAAATCATTTAAATAAGAGTTGAAAGACTGGCTTGGATCAGTTGATAATGTGTCAACGTTAAAAATTTGGCTAAAGCTATCTAGGCAATTTTGCTTAACTGGATTTAGTAAAATTAAATTATTTGATTATTGTATTTAATTGGTACATTAATAAGTCTTTTTTTTATATCAATCGAAATAATAATATAATTTAAATAATATTTATATGTTTCTAACTATATAATTTAATTTGTGTGATTAGAAGAGAGTGCCTTATCATTTATTATAGATTGATCTAATTATTGTTCTTGCTAAGTCACAGTATCATTCGACTATCTCACAGCCTAAAATTTATATTAAATAAAATGCTTGAATTACTGCTGCAGAGGAAAGTAGTAACACCAAACTATGAGTAAGTATATAAGACTTCATTTTATTTATCTATTTATATAATAATTTAAACCTATTTATAGGTGCAATAATTATATTCATCAATTTGAGTAACTAAATTAAAACTAAATTTATTTTCAACCTCATATATTATAATAGATAAGTAGTTTAATAAACCCCTTCTCTATTTTTAATAAATTAAAATGATAATTTTAACATGGAAACAATTTTAATAATCGACCCTGATCATACTTCTCCAAACTTTTGATTTCGCATTTTCTCAATCAACTATAGGTAATTTATCCTGTCCTCAATTAACCTGCAATGCCCTAAAACCCTACACTTACGATTCAAATCTTTGTTACCTCCATTAAGGAAGTGCACCTGAAGATGCAACATTTCAAGTGTATAGCTGCTAAAATGTTAACTAATTTTGCAATGTCAAAGAGGGTACGTTTCAATATGATAAAAACGGGTTTTGGTATAATAAGAATAATAAGATGGATTATTCAGCTAGCAAATTAGCTGGATTTTGCAGTGATTAAAGCGCTATCTATAAAAATTTGAAGCCTGGAACTTCCTGCTAATACGATTATCAGGTAAGAATATTTAAAACATAAAAAAGAGATTCAAATTAAAAGTTTTATGTTTATAGTGTTCATGTCAAAGATGTGAAGATTATATTTGCAGAGGAGCGTTTGCAGGTGATCCTTGCAGAACAAACGTGGAATGCTCATCCAACTATTTTTGTGGATCTGTCATAAGTTAAAATCTGACTTGGAAGTTTTTAATATTATAAATAGTATTTAAAATTTTGTATCCCTGCAAAGAAACTGAATGAAACTTGCTCAAGTGATTGGGAATGCTAGAATCAAATTTTGATATTATTTTTAAACTGTTTAATCAGTTAATTTGCGCAAGAACAAATTCTACAGATTCAACGAAATGTATGACTAGATGGTCATTATTTGAAGGTACTTATTCAGTAGATCCCAGACTATGTATGAGTGGCTATACTACCACGAAGGGAATATGCTCGCACATACTTTAGGTTTATTAAGCTAAGAACACTACGTTAACATGCGATATAAATACAAATAAAGGAGGATGTGTGGCTATTTTTAGCATTTACTTTTGTATTAATAAATTTAACAGGAAACTCTAAATCTTTATGAATTTTATGTTTAAATTGATGGATCAAATAGAACAGATTTAGTTCCTTGCTAATGTTCAATCTTTGATTCAACAACAAGCTACTGTCGATGGCCAGGTTTAAGTAGCTAGTTACGTTATCTCTAACTACTCCAAAAACTCTATTCCTAATCGCCATACTGCTCTCGTGCTTACTTCAATGATGACCCCTTACAAATAAAATTTGCAGAGTTGAAGTAGTGCACATCTTTGGATTAAGACACTTTCAGTGAACTTGTACAGTATGCACATAAATGGCTTTATGCTGCTCCACTTAAGAGTCCCTTATATAACGAGGAGTGCTTGAATGAATTTGCTGTCACTAGTCCTAAGTTGATGGGTATGATAAGGACGCAAGCCAATTACGAAATTCAAATGGAGAATGCTTTAGTAAACTAGCTTTGTATAGTTCTGAATATATTACTAGTATTAACGTACGTATTATTTTGATTTAATTTCTTTACATTCCTCCTTTATATTTCTATGTCTATAATTATAGTCTTAAGCTAATTTAATAAAAGAAAATAAAATTAGATTTTTGTAACTTCATCGTTATTAATAAGCGTTTCCTTGTTTCTTTAAAGCACTTAAGGGAGTCCCCTGCTATGCGATTGTTTGTTTTGAGGTATTAATAATTGCAGAAGTGTTTCTAAAAATTCTTTAGTTATCAATCTAGTCCATTATCAAGTTCTACGAGTTACCGACTTAACTGCTGCTAGGAGCTAAGGCAATTCCTCCTAGCACATTATTATTGTAAACATTTATTTTCTCGAGATTTGTCACGCTTTCTGGGTAACCATACTTATTCATACCTCTTTACTTGCTTTGTAAGTTTGCTATTTATGAAGGAGGAACTTAAGTCATGCTTTAAGAGTTTGTACTGGCACTTCCATAGTAATCGTCTATTCGCTTGTCTGAGTATTTTCCGCTATTTTGAGCACTCAAAGTATTCTTTTTTATGACATTATCCATTTACCTCTATCTCTTTTGGATTTCAAGAGGTTGCTACATCTGTATAAACTAATTTGGGTTTAATCTTTGGACTTGCTGGTAAGATGATTTTTCAAGTTCATTTTACTTCATTAGATTCTGAAGAAATTATTCGAAGGGAGAAAGAGCATTATTGGGTCCAGGAATTGGATTGTTGCTTCGTCTGGGAATACCATTCGATCCAACATTAGTACTACTATTAACTAAGCCATTACTCATTAAACTCATATGATGCATGTTGTTACCAGTTGCAAACAATTGCTAGTCTTCATCTTGAAACTCATCTTGCTATTACTGGGGAGAGTATGGCATAATATTCGCGAATGTATTTAAAGGTTTTAGTTAATACTACTAGGCAATGATTGACTCTTGATAACTGATGTTTGAGATTCTTGTTGGACTAACCTCTGGACTCTTATCCTTGAGTGCGGGGCCATGTCTGATTATATCAAATGTCTCACTGGCCAAGGTTTTACGCACTGGCAGCATGTTTCTTACAGTGGAGTTCTATCGCTTGCCCTGAGCTAGTTGTGAGACAGTCTGTTATTATTCTTAGCTAGTTAGCGTGTTTTTAGACATTTGCTAGTATTGACCAGTCATGTTGCTATTGAATTATTAACTAAGGGAATTATAAATATTAACAATATGCATCAAATTAATTATTAAAACTAATCTAGAAGTTTTTGTATGCAATTATTTTTAGATATATCTATTTGAATTATATTAAAAAATATGATATTCTGAATTTTATGCTATATTTTTTGATTTAGTTTTTAACTATATCTTTATTTATAAATAAATAGCAATTTAGAGATCCTATTTTACAAATTCTTAAATCTTAATTATTTTGATTTTTAAAAATATTATAATTTAATTTAATTTCCTGATAGATTTTCATTTTTGTATCCCTCCCCATCCCTACTAACTGTCTTTCTTTTACATTTTCTGGTAATTTTCATTATTAAACTGCAAGTTTTTCTAGTTTTACAAGATATTCTATGAAGGTGGGAGATGATTCTGAATATTTTGAGATTGGTGTTTGAATTTAAGTGTCTAATTATCATTTATTTAGTTTTGCTTGTTTTGCTGTTGGAGTGTTTGCTGTTAAACTGCGGATCTTTGTCTTTTAACCTGGTGTGTGCGGATTTTAGATTTCTTCTTCTGGGTGTTTGTGTTCGTATTTACTTGACCTTACTTTTTTGATTTATTATTATTATATTATCAGGAGAAATTATAGATTTTTTTGGTACAGTTTTTTATCATTTTTAGAATTAAAATATTTTAAAAGGAAATCAATTTGAGATTAAATTTACATTGATTGCTTTAAAACAATAAAATATTATTAAATTTAATCTGCTTAATTGTATATTAAAAAATTTATAATTGATTTATTGTTATGAGACATGGCAGATGAGAAATCATTCTATGTGAACTGAGTATTAATTGCAGTATTAGCCTCTTAATTAGTGATGTTATTTGATGGAGTTATAATATATTCATCATGGGAGTCGACTTCACTCTGATTGTTGCTCAACTGCGCTTATTACTACTGCTAAATCAGATTTATTCTATGATTTGACAGTGATGAATTCCTCCTCTAATTTCTGTTGTATATATTTTAATTACAGTATAAAATGTTCTTAATCTTGGAGCTGAACACTTCATCATTAGGTCTTTCTTGAGACTATCTGCGTGCATCTTTATCTAAAATAATGTCTAATTATTGGTGGGAGTGAGGCAGTTTGGAGGGACTGAATTTCCTAGATTAATTTTGAAGAATTGACTTGGTGCTGCCTTCGTTTGTATTCGTGTTTTATGAGTTGTTGTGATTTAGGTAATTAACAAACAATAAATTTCATTCTTAACAACAATTCTTATTGTATTGTTGAATGGGAGGTTCTCTTGCCAGTTCTATGGATTCTGAAACTTTTCTGAGTTCTTGGGCCTCCACTTGCTGTGCTATTTCCTCCATTACCAATACCATTATTATATAATATATATTGTATTACTTTATCTCTGCCACTGGCAGAATTCTCTCTAATGCCTGCTAATGGTGGCTTCCCACTTAACAATCGATCACTTGTAGGGAGATACCCTCCATTATTACCAGTTTTCTTGTCTTAATTCCCTTTATCAGTCTAGCTTTAATTATGACTTGCAGACATCTAGCCATTTAACCCATTATTGTTATTTGAGTAGTAACTGTGACTGCTCTTGCTGCTCTTGTCATTTTCACTCTCAACCAGACTTTAGCTGGCATTATGCAAGTGATTATTGGCGATATCCTGGAGATTGCTCTGTGAGTAGTTTGTGTGCATGTTATTGTGCACCTCTAGACTTCTATTTTAGAAGAAAAAGGCGTTGTCTTGCTAGTCATCACCAATTGATGCATTATAAATGGCACACTATGATATATTAATGATGGTTGAAGCAGACTGTCCTTCCTTAATTGCTGTTTTTGCTTAATCTAACTCTTTAAATGCTCCAGGAACTTCTCATCTTCTTCGTCATCGTCCTCATGCCTCAGTGTTTCTATCTTAATTGAAGCATTAAGTTTGAGTCCTTGTTCTTTGACACTTATAAAATCAGGTGTTTCCTTAGGTATCTCATTATCAGAATGCTACTTCTACACAATTGTCTATTGCTGCTTCTACTGCTATATCATTTTTTCTTGTTTAATTTACTATTCAAAAATCAGTCTCTCTTCTTCCTCAATCTACTGCCTCTCCTCCTCTTGTTTTAATCTGAGTTATTCTAGTCTTAATTACTCTTGTCTTTGCTGCTCTTGGGCTAATAACAGCTTTTTCTGGTTTATATGATCGTGATTTTTCACAATTGATAAGAATAAAACTAAGTTGGTGCACTATATTTAAAATAGGCATATATTAAAGAATTAAATTTTAAGTATTAATATTTTTTATTGAATCGTTTATGAATATTACGAAAAATATTTAATGAGAAATAAAAAACTAATGAACATTAAGTTATATATTGATTAAAAACAAAATTCAACATAATTAAATTCAATATTGAAAGTTTGATAAGCTTAGTAATTATAAATATAAATCAAAGAGAGCAAAATTAAAATAATAACACTAATAATAAAAGAAAATGAAGAAAACTCATGGCTGTTTAGTTTCATTCAAAAAGTACATAAATTTCGATAATATATTTCTATAGAGAAATTGAACCTATTGCGCTTCAAAATATAAGAGATTAAATTAAAAATGCCTTTATTTAGAGAGATAGATTATTTTATACAATATTATGTAATTCATTTTTAATCATAATACTTTATTATTGTCATGTAACTTTTAATGTAATTACTCAAATTTTAATTAAAGAGAGCTCTAGTTTTTGCTATTTCTGGAACATATATTGTAGACATGAAAGATTAACAAATATCAGCATCACAAAATGGCATTGGCATTAACAGAGCTCTCAGTGCCAAATTATAGCCAGATTTCCTTTCCAATTTTCTTGCAAATTTGATTAAAATGCAAGATAAGAAGCCAGTTGAGGGGTTCATGCCGAGAAACGAATTCATGAAAACAATTTCCCTGGAATTATTCAATTTAAATGTAAGATCGTCACTGCTTAAATTCATGATTCAAACTTACAAATTTCTTCATATTTTATTCATTATTTTTCATACAATTACCTATTACACCCAAATTGACCTCCCTATTTTTGAGTAAATTTTAACATTAAATTTCTTTCATAGGTTGATATAGCTTACAACGACGTTTTTGCAGTCGCAACTTTTGGTTAAAAGCGCAATGAGTATTAGGTTTAGGAAGTAACGACGAGGTACCTCTTTGCTCAGTTCTGGTGTGAATTTACCAAAGAGGTGCTCACTGAGTTTCTAGAAGAAGATATCATCTTCAAGCAGTAAGTAAGGCATATTTATCATTTTACTTATTTTATTAACTAAATCCACTTCTAAATGATATTTAACATTCAAATTATTAATGCATTCCTTGTCGTTATTGATTTCATTTGATTAATGATTATAATAAGATAGGAATTGACAAGCTTCAGTGTGAAAAACATCAATGAAAGTTCTATTTTGCCCTCTGGTGAACTGAATAAAAGAAACTTTTATTTGCAATTATTCCGAACTTATTGTGAGCTACCATTTGAAGAAACTTTGAAGAATTTTCTGCAAGTATATACTGACGTATTTTTCAAAGAGAAGCCTCTCACTGTTCAGAAATATTTCTTGTGTGAAGTTGCCATAATAGAAACAGTAGCCTATTAGCAAGATATCAAATTGATATACGCTTTCAATTTTGCACATGTAAGTTACATTTTAACATCTCATTTATTAATAATGTGCTGCGAGTAAATTAAAAATATAATCTCTATAGGATACATCAAGAGAATTGTACTATCATTAAAGCGCAGAAGTATAAGCTTTAATGAGAAAGGCAGTTAAAATGGTTAAGAAATCTGATATGGGAGTCTATGAATAACCCTATAAGAAAAAAGATAATAAATAGAATAATTCTAGCATTAAAGAGGAGTTATAAAATGGCTTGGAATTTTTCTTTTCAAATGTCATGATGAAATGTTATTAAGTTCCAGTACTTTTTACTTAAAGTTCAGAGGAACCTTTAATCAACGATTAGATTGGAACTTACATAGTTATGTTTTTTGAGAAGAGCGTTAGAAAGAGAACTTATGCAAAAACCTAAACCTAAAAACAGAGACTACGAAAAAATTAAGATTTAAAGAAAAACTTTGATAGTTCACGAGGGAGAGTCTTAGAAGATTCTTTATATCACAGAGAAAGTAAAATGAGAAGATTCTGTAACTATTTCGTGACTTTGTTTCACCAAAAAAAGCTCAATCCATTTTCCCAATTCGTAAATGGTTAAACTTTGAAAGTTATCAAGTAAAAGGTCAGAGATAAGATGAATTAATTTACTGAAGACGATCAGTAAGATGATGGCGAAGGAAGCACACCCAATAAATTATAAAATAACATGGAATCAGCAGGCTAGCTATAAAGTTTGAGCTCAAGGAGTAAAAAGTAATCTGCTGAAATATAGAAACCTCATTAAGCACTTTAAAAGCAATCAATTCAAGAAGATTTAAATTGTTAATCTGTCCCAGGTATTAAAGACCCCTAAACTTCTTCAGTAGTTTGATTGAGTTTTTAAAGGTTAAAAATAAGCGATTATCCAATTTTTTGATAAGAGTTTTAGTATAGTGATCAATTATAAATTATTATACGTATTTTGGTGCAATTAATATGATTTTATTTAAAACCATTTTGTATTAATAATTATTAATATACTAATAACTATACTTATTAACTGAATCTCTAAATATATCTAAAATATTTTTCATAAAACTAGATTTATATCCGCAAATGTTATGAGTCTGCATCTTACTGCAAATCATTCATAGTTATATTAAGTGGTGGATAATCTGTTAAATTGATTTAAAAATGAAAATAAAATAAAAAGTTAAAATGATGAAGATGGTGGCATTAAGCATCTATGATATATTTTTTAGAAAATATAGAAACATAACAATTAGACTAAAAATAATAACATTAGTAACTATACCAATAGAAAATGTAAATCTTAAAAATCAGTTTCATCTCTTCCAATAACTAGTTTTGTAATTTGTTCTTATCCTCTTAATGCTTCCTTTACTTCGTAATTGCAGCCTCTTGTGAAGTCTTCGCCTTGAGCCACCTCCACTCTTACTAGGTACGAACTATAAAAATAATAATTTCAGATATGTTTTTTTTTAACTTACATTTTTTGTGAGTGGCACTGCATATTCTGATTAGAGATTATAATTATTTCCAATATTGTTAATATATTTGTTATAATTCTCTATTATCTAAAAAATAAATCATAATTCATCAATATTATGTAAGTTACAATTTTTATATCTATAAATTATTTAAAAAGTAGGTCTAGTCCAGTCAGCATGCTATTTTCTCAAGTCAACTCTACTGAGAGCAGTAGAATAACAAGGGGTGTGAAAAATTATATTCATGCAGACGGAGAAATCTATGAAGGCCCTGGAAAGATGATTAGCTGTTCTACTTTTTGACATTTCTTTTTATAAAATTAATTATTTTTATTAAAATATTAAGTTTTAATTTAAATTAAACTTTGCCGCTTATTTTTCGTAATTAATAGACTATAATTATTTGCAAAATACACTCTTATAAAAACATTAATTATATCAAGTGTATATAGGGGTTATGAGTGTTTGTTATATAACAGCACAATATAATAAAAATTAAACAGCTTGTCTGCTTGAGTCGTTAACTATCCTTAGTTTTTAATAATTTAAATAAAAAGTTATATTGAATAATAATATTTCTAATCATCTAAACTATAGATTGATAGCATGGCTGTTCTATAAAAGTCATGCAAAATTAAGTGTTATTTGGTTTTTAAGCATTGAATAAAAGAAATATGAACTTACTTCTAAACTTAAATACGCTTGAAACATTAGTATTACTATATTTATTATCTCATTAGTAATAACAGACTTAATTTCTTGTTATTCTTTGAGCTTGGATATTAGCTATCTAAGCTATATAATACTGACTAATCTATCCAACATTTTATAAAAGAATGGAATATCTTTTCAAGACAATCAGATGCGTTTTAAAAAGGTAAAAATTTTAATGTTTCATTTACGTTTGAAAAATTTTAATTTAATTTCAATTAAATCGAGAGAGCTTATTAAAATATCATTAACCCCATTTATCCTTACAAGTCTGTGATTACTTTAACATTTATAAATCGAGGTCTTGGGAATAAAAATACAGCAATATTTAAAGTAACATTGAAAGTTAAAATACAACTCAAGCTATGAAATGATAATGGACTAGTACCTTGTGTTATTCCTTCTATCTCAATATACCAAGAGAAAAATATTGAATCTTAAAGATGATTCTGTTTTAGTCAACAAGTTATTTCATAAAATCAAAAACTTAGAGAAGTTATATATATATATATATATATAAGCTTTGTATAACACAGGTATTAAACGCTATAATTATAAGTATTTGTGCCTCCGATAGTTTAAAGTATTAGAGGAGGTAAGTCTGCAAAGATTTTTTAGAAATCTTGAATTTTTTATATTAAATAGTAGAAATATACAGCACTAAATTATTATTATATTATTATAATAGTGTAATGTCCAAATATTTCCTCCTTTTAGAAAGAGTTCTTTTTATCTTCAATTTCTGCTTTTATCATAATTTCTTACTGACTTTATAATTAGGCGACCATGTTCTAATTTATATTACTTGAAAGAAATTTTAAATATTATAAATAGAAATTATTTGTTTATTCCTCTATCTTGTTGAATGTAATATTCAAATAAATTGATCAGAACTAAGATATTTTCTCTTTGTATATTTATTTTAACCCAATTTTTTTAATTTTATATTCTTTGAGAGGATTTCATTTAATATGTCAATTAAATTCTTTTGAATGGACGAATATTCCTTAAACATCCTAAATATAATAATGTCGGTGATTTTAAATATTTTAGGATACTTCTATTACCCTTCTCTCTATCATTTAAAATTTTCTAAAAATTTTGCAACCATCATTAGTATTTCCTATATATTAATATTTTTTTATCATATTTTTATCAATTTCCTTTATCTATTCACAAATTATTAGTAGGTATGAAATTAAATATCTGTATTATTTGAAGTTTGTTAGATTTCCAAAATTAATTGTGAAAAATGAAGGAGCATAAGAGAGTCTAGAATTAGAATAAAATTAAAATAAGGAAAATGACGCAGTAAATAATATCAAAATTCAAAAATCAGATTTAGATATACGATTATTTTTAGTATTTTTTGACTTTGAAGGTCAAGTTAATAAGATTTCATTAGATTCAAAATGTATTGTTATTTTTAAACTCCTCAAAAGCACTTTAAATTAAGGAATTAAAATTAATTTAGTAAGAAATTCAAGATTTATGTTAATCTCACAATTTTATAGAATATAATTTGATGAGTTTAACAAATTATCTTTATTCAATTTAATATTCTTTATATTAAATACTTCGCAGCTTTTTATTATATAAGCGTTTTAATTAAAATTTGAAAAATTACATTACTAACATTTACTCAATAAAATATTAAAATAACAATTAATCATTAATTGAGAATATTGCTAAATTAGGAGAAATTTGTTAATTAGATGTTCATTTTTTAATTTAAATATTGTAGGAATACATTCGATTTGGGAAAATGAATTTAAATTAAATTAATTAAATATTAAAATTATGGCAGTTATCAAAACAAAAGTGACTTAAAATTTAAAAATAAATGGATTCTACGGTAGATCCCGCAATTTTAGTTGGACTTTATTATTGGCAATATTCCTGAATCATCCCAGGAAGCGAGATATTTTGATTTTTAGCTAACTCCCAAAAATAGTATAATGCGTTTTTCTCGCTTAAGCGATGAGATAAATTTATTATAGCAATAACAACCACCGTCTCATTTTTAATGCGATATCCAGAGAATATAATATTGCTAGGGTTTGGAGACATTTTCCAAAATTATAACTGAAGGTAATTAATAATTATTTAATTTCAATTTTAATTCATTTTCCCAAATCGAATGTATTCCTACAATATTACACCTTTCATTTTTTTGAAAATTAAAAATTATTTTTATATAATTTCTTGTCATTGATAATATAAATATTAATAAATGTTTGGTATAAATCAATTCTCAAACGGTTCATTAATTGAAAAAAAGAATAAGTGCTAATGACTGTCTTCCTTTATATCTTGATGTTTTAAGTTGAGAAAGGGTAATAGTATACTATTTAATATATCATATTTTAAATAATAAACTTTAATCAGCCTTAATTTTTATAGAATTTTGATTATATTTTATGAATATCGTTGAGCAAGTTATGTTCTAATTAAGATCTCTAAAAGTTCTTATTATTTTTTACCTCTAAAATACTTCTTATTAGAATAGTACAATTCTAATAATAGAATAAAAAGGTTTATAGCCTATAATTTCTAAATCTATATAATTTTGGAGAGTAAAATATAAGCAAAGAAAGTAATTTACACTACTTTTTTGTCTTATTTTTAGCTTAATGAGATGTTAATTATTTATAGCTGTAATTATGAAACCTCTAATTAGACTAGTGATAGCATTTGTTATACTAACTTATCATTAAACTTCTTTTGCGTGAAATTATTTAAAAAATAGTTTAATATGACAACAGATACCAACAAATCAAATGGTTAAAATGTTATCAGATAGTTTTTAGGGTAGAGAAAGCTTCAAAAATTTTGCTTCTAAGAAATTTGAGCCTAAAAGATATTATCATTATTATTAAAAGATGTTAGGAAATTAATACTAGGGCTAAGCCAGCTGGATATGTATATTCAAATATTTTTATACTATGAATTTTTATGCTTCTAACTCAATCTATTCTATCGAATTAACCCATATAATGTACGGAATACCTTCAGCACAAGCTAAAATATATCATGTATGAATTTCAACCTCTGTGAATTTATTTAAATATTCTAATAGAGCTAAAAAGAGCAAAGTATCTCCTCTAGGAAATGTAAAAGGCTTTCAAGGATGATTTATAGAGAAATAAGAATGGAGAAGTTACAAAGCATGTGATACATGGGAATTATCAGTAATAATAATTGAGATAAGCATGCCATGTAGCGATTTATTGCTTGTAAATGTGAGAAAGATTCTAAAGAGATTATTGCATGTCTAAGACAGCTTGCATATTCAAAATTATTGTGATAAATGAAGAGAATAGATAATTATAAGAATTAAAATAAGGATTAAATCAGAACTTATTAAGAAAATCACAAAAAGGTAGTCTAAAACCACAGTTTATTGTATTTACATCCTTTTTCATATTTACATAAATTTTTGAGATTTAAGTTCCTTGATATTTTTTTTCTGTTTAATTGTGGATTTTTGTCTTAATCCTCCTCTAATTAAACCAGGTATATCATTTGGAAATGAAATTCTGATAAATGTTTTATTTTTTTTTTGTATTTAATTTTCTTTTAGTACAAACTCCTTCTACATCATTATTTATAGGCTTCCATTGCTTATAAATTTATTTTTTATTTATTATATATGTTTCCTTTTATTAATTGTAAAATGTCAAATAGAAAATTAAGAAATAACTAAGAAAAAACAGCAGTAAAAACTATAACATGATTTAAGGTTATTTTAACGTGAGATAATAAGAAAATTGCTACTTTTTTTCAACTTAAATTACCATTTTTATTCATAGATCCCAATATATTTTCTATTAAACCTTAAATTAATATGCATTAATTGCAGCTATAAAAAGACTCAGTCAAACAAATTAAATAGTTTAAAGGATTATATTACAGGAAGCCAGACTGGTGGGCAGCATTATTAATATATTTCATAGATTTATAAATAATTCTCTTATATCAAAATTATATTTGTAAGTAATATTAAAACAAAAAGAACAGAAAAATGCGAAAAAGTTCTAATAGTAGCTTTTCAGGTAGTCAAATGAGTGCTCCCCGTGAAGGTCCTTATAGTAAGAATAGGCTTTATTAGAACAGATAGAGTATGCATGTATAAATGAATAGCTAGAAAAACTATGACAATTTTATCTCAGATGATAACGGATTAATCAAAAATAACCCAATTACTAAAAGTAACTATATTCATATTTTGAAATTTGAAACATGCTTAATTATAGGTGAGGTATAGATAAAATAAAATAGATAATTAAATCATGGAATTAAGAGCATTACTAGCCCAGCCCAACTCTTAATAAAAAGCGTCGTTTCAAAATCCTTAAATAACAAGATAGATTTAAATTTACTCATCTCCTAGTTAATCAAATTCTCCTGTCAAGACTCCAGTATCATACTAACTTATAAAGTAATCTAAATTCTCAAAATATAAATTCTTCTTCTATAGCACTTTGTATAATCACAATAACTGTTTTTTGCCAAATTTTAAGACTCCTAAGTTAATCAATATAGATTAAAAACGAATTTTAAGTTAGACTACAAATCTAATAGACCCAAATAAAGTTTGTACAGATATATACACAGCCACTTAAAAAATAAACCAAAAATCATATAAAATGCAGCAACTCAAGAAAATCATGGATTAATTTGGTGTGAAAGAGTCTCAAGAGAATCTGCAATTATAAGGTCAATAGTTTTATACAACAACGTGAACAGCAGCTTTTAAAGATAGTAGTAAAAATTAACATGATAAAAGCATCTCTTAGACTATACACTCCGAGGATAAGAGATTCTATGATACTTTTCATTAGCAACATTCTGTGAATCATAGTGAACAATAGAAAGTTTCGAATAATAATCACACTTTCATAGCAGGTAATTCTCTGTAGAATGATTCTTTTACTAAGCAAAGTAAATCATCATTTTTCTATTAAAACCTGGGTTAAAATGTCTAGCTGTTCCGACCGAGACCCGTACCCCCCCCGTACCCCTCTTCTAAAAAATACCCCCTTCACACCCGTAGACCCCGTACCCTCCATTCCCCCGTACCCTCCATACCCCCCATTCCCCCCCATAAAATCCCCCATTTCATATGAAATTTTTTATCCGCGCAGTCTGAATCGATTTCCTTCATGACATCTCGTCATCATATATAGATAATTTTTTATAAGAAATATCATAAATTTTTGAAAATTTATTCTTTGCTTAATAACCCATAATAGCATATTAATTTCATTTTTTTTAATTTTTCAACGCTCGCCATTATTTTTGAGTACATACTCTCATAAGAAATTATTTATTTTATGAGTAACACATTGATAAACATAATTTTATTTTAAAATGATAATTATTTATAAAGTACTTTCTATAATTCTCAATATCTTTGGGTAATGACCCCCTGCGATGGGCCGCTAAAAGTTTTTTCTATATTTTTCTTAAATAGTATAAAAATCATTAAAACATCAAAGTAACTTGTCATAAGTCATTAATAAGCTCCCTTATGAGTTATAAAAGCAGTCTATAACAACAAAAAATATAATAACTTTTATCAATAACATCATAAAATGCATTCAATTTTAAAGTAATATTACTAATTTAATTAAATATTTTATGATTAATATATTTATTTTTTCACAAATTTATATTCTAATATCATGATTAGATGTTATTTTTGCGACAAAACAATCATTTAGCATAATGATCTATAAGATTACACAAAGCATTAATCTTTTGTCGCAAAAATAACATCTAATCATGATATTAGAATATAAATTTGTGAAAAAATAAATATATTAATCATAAAATATTTAATTAAATTAGTAATATTACTTTTAAATTGAATGCATTTTATGATGTTATTGATAAAAGTTATTATATTTTTTGTTGTTATAGACTGCTTTTATAACTCATAAGGGAGCTTATTAATGACTTATGACAAGTTACTTTGATGTTTTAATGATTTTTATACTATTTAAGAAAAATATAGAAAAAACTTTTAGCGGCCCATCGCAGGGGGTCATTACCCAAAGATATTAAGAATTATAGAAAGTACTTTATAAATAATTATCATTTTAAAATAAAATTATGTTTATCAATGTGTTACTCATAAAATAAATAATTTCTTATGAGAGTATGTACTCAAAAATAATGGTGAGCGTTGAAAAATTAAAAAAAATGAAATTAATATGCTATTATGGGTTAATAAGCAAAGAATAAATTTTCAAAAATTTATGATATTTCTTATAAAAAATTATCTATATATGATGACGAGATGTCATGAAGGAAATCGATTCAGACTGCGCGGATAAAAAATTTCATATGAAATGGGGGATTTTAAGGGGGGAATGGGGGGTATGGAGGGTACGGGGGAATATGGGGGGGTACGGGGGGTACGGGTGTGAAGGGGGTATTTTTTAGAAGAGGGGTACGGGGGGGGTACGGGTCTCGGTCGGAACATCTAGCATCAACAATAAGATAAGGGCAAATATAGAAGTGAAATGGTAGTAAATAACTATAAAAAGATTTAAAGATAGCTCAACAATTCAGCCCAGATAAAAGTGAAGACTAAATAAATCATGAATAATGCCTCAAATTGGTATTTGACTAAGCCTAAATCTAGAGAGAGAAATAATACTCTTGATAGCAAGAAGAAATCCCAATCTAAATCAAGTAAGAGAAAGTGCAGTTTATAATAAAACACTGTAATTGGAAATGAAAGTTTAGGGTATAAAACCCCATAGATCAATTAAGACATGAGAATAGGAGTTAAGAACAATTAAATTAAAAATAAATAATTATTGGCTAATAATATATATAATTAGGCTAAAATCAAATTTACACACTCTGATTGGATTATTTTATAAGGACAATTAATCGAGCCAATAGTTTTAATAATTAAACCAAACATTATAATTATACGCCAATAATAATTAATTTTCAATTTAATTGTTCTTAACTCCTATTCTCATGTCATAATTGATCTATGGGGTTTTACTTAAACCATGGACTCATAAATAAATGAGACTGATGTTTAGTAGTTGTTGTAACAAAGATTAAATCCCTCTCAAAAATACACTAATAACATGAGTCACTAAGGCAGTTAGAGCAAAATTAAATAAGATACCTCCCCTAAATAAGTGTATTCTATGAAAAAGATTCAGCTGAACGTAAATTAAAAGTCTTAAACTTCATTACTGAAGAAAAGTTTACAGAGAGCTAATGACTTGCAGAGAAGTATTGAGGAGAAATAATCTTCTGATGCTTAGATGTCCCCAAGAAACTTGCAGTAGTATTAAGATCTATTGAAACCTAAGGGTTTGGATATGTTCTCTTCTTAGATACTAAGGTCAGAGCTAGAGTCAAAGGAAGAATTGCATAAGTAAAATAAAAGAGAAAAGAATGAATAATCTAAAACATAGAGACAGTCAGGTGGCTCAAAAGAATATTTATGAATTTTAAAATAATTTGAGATAATGCTATGGCATAATAATTTTACAAAATTTAACAACATAAAATATGATTGAATATTTTAAAGTAAAAATTGGATTCATATTAGAATCCTCTATTTAATAAAACGTCTATATTTGATTTATATATTACTTAAAAATAAATCAGTCATATAACTTAGAAATTCTTATTTTATAATTAAAGAGCCATAATTATTTATGAATGAAAAGGCTGAATAATTAATATATCTTAACATATTTTTTATTTTATTAAAACCTTATTTGATTGAGCAATAACTAATGATTTAAGCCAAAGGAATCAGAGATCTAACTAATTCATAGAAAGTCTTGGCATAATTCCAGACTAGCTCAATCAATCAAGATATCTAGGTTGTAGAAGATCCTGTGTACTTTATGAATTATTAGGATACACCACTCTTTAAGCAGGATTTACTAGAAGAATAAAAGTTTAATTTTCTAAATGCTGATTCACAATAAAAAAAGGTATATCAGAAATAAAAATTTATAACTTCTAATATTTATTCATTCAATAAATTTAACTATTAATAAATATTATCAATTTATTATCATTTCTTTTTAAAGCATTAATAATATTTTATTTTAATAGTAAAGTTGGTATGCCTGAATTATCATAATTAGAATGGAGATTTGCTATATGCATTAGTTAAAAATATAGAACCATCAGTTTTAATAAAATAAAAATATTAAATTATATAATAAATTCGACTATAAAAGTCATTAATAAAGAGTTAAATTTAAGGATCAATTACAAAGTATCTCTCCCCAAACTAGCATTTATATCTCTTAAAACGGATGTATTATGATTTATAATTGCCTATATTTCAATCAATTTTAGTGATTAATCCCAGTAAAACCAAGCTAAGAATCTCACCTCCTCAAAAATCACTTCGATATCACATACTCCTCCAGACTGGGACAGCATCTACATGGAACAGAGACAAAGAATGAATTCGTTTAATGTAGGGTAGAGACCCCTAGAAAATAAATTAATATCGAAATAAAGTGAAATGTAGGCAGAAGAGAAATAAGTTAATAATAGGATGACTGGAGTGTTTAGTAACTAGTCAAAAAAGCAAATTGTTTATCAAAGAGACTCTAAGAATCCATCATCATAAGCATCCAAGCCATTTATCAACTATGGATTATTGCTATAATAGTTGTTTTTTGCTACATTGTTTAAGTTTATTATGGTAATTCTAAAATATCTACAGAGAAAATTAAGACATCGATGATTCATAAAATATCAATTGATGAAGAAGAATACAAACTAAAAATATTATATTATTATTTAAGTTTAAATTTTTAAATGTTCATTATTAATAAAACAGAGAATAAAACCAATGGCCTAATATATTCTTGATTTATGTTTATTGTTGAAAAAGAAAATGTCACTTAACTATACTATAAAAGTTATTGAATAAATTTGAAGTTATAGCTTGATAATGCCAATACTTGAATTGAGTTATCTTAAAATTAATACAATAGCAAACTTTGCTAATTTCAAGTTCTATTTATATAAAAATAATTTTAAATAATAAATTAGAATTTGAAAAGATCTAAATAATAAATATATTAAAAACTAAAATAGATTCTTTTTTTAAAAAAAATTTATAGGATCCTTATCAGATATATACATTATAATACAATATATCCTCAATTTTTCTTTTATCAAAAAAATTTTCTTTTTATTTTAAATTTTTTTCTTTAATTAAAATTTTCTATATTTAAGTTATTTGAGGTTTTAATGTAGAGATGTTGGTATAATTCAATTATAGATAAATATTTTAAATTCTTTTGCTTTACAAGCCCTCCTGCTCTAGATGAAGAATTGATATTCATTAATGAACCTTAGATAGAATCAAAAGTTTTCAAGGAAGTTATCTACTAAAACATAGCAAATTAAGACACTTCTTAAAGCCAACTTTACATTGGAAATTAAGTTCAAGATTACAACACTGAATAGCAAAACATCTCAAAACTATCAAAGTCTGCTCTGGGATAGAGACCCAAGAAGTTGCTTGATTATTTTAATACAAATCGAAGAATTATAGTGAAGGATGTTAATGGCGGGAAGAGAGTCATCACACCTTATAATATTGATGAGTAGTAGGTTTAATTCAACATTAATGGACATCACATTGTGTCTATGGAGTAGCGATTGAAGGGATAAATTTACAGACTATATTAAACTTAAAACTTCAACAGCAGGGAAATGGTTCAAAACCAAATACTTAATCAAGTAAGCAGTGTCAATAAGAATCAGCAGATGAGTATTATTGAAGATTAACACCAGTCAAGATTCACTAATGAAATTTTAATTTAAAAAATAGTGTTGAGATATAATACTATTATTAAGTTGAGAATATAATTTGAAAATTTAGTTTCTGAATGTAATTTGATAAATAATTAGGACTATTTAAGGAGAATTATTTAGAAAAAAAGAATATATTTAAATTTCCATATTTACATTTTCAATACTTTGGATTAAGTGTTATTAATTTAATGATTGCTTAAAAATTAATTAATCTTCATATTATGTAATTTTACGTTGACATTTTATTAAAAGCTAACCCTTAGAAAACTCAATTTAATTAAATTTTTATATCAATTTCTAAGTATTTTTATATTAATCTATACTTTGAGAATTAATATCTTTGACAGAAAATATTTAGCCTTCCTGTATTATTTATAAATTAATTTATGGTATAATTTTCATGATTATATCATAGTGAAAAATTTCTTTATAAATACATTATAAAAGATTGATAATTATAGGGGAATTTTTTTGAAATTTGAATATATAATAAGATTTATTAGTACTACAAAACTTATATACAGTTAATTAATATTAACCTGTAGGTTTATTTAACAATTTAGTTTTTTAAAAAAAAGATTTTCTCATAATTACCATAACTATTGCTAATTTTTGCCAGCTATCACTAAAATAATAATATTACAACTATATTAATTTGAATTTATAGTAAATATGTTTTCATTCTAATAAATAATAATAAAATAATTTCCGCCTTATAAAATGAAAATGAAGCTTTTGAGACCTTTAACATTATATTAAGAATGACTATACTAAACTTGTCAAAAGACGATTAGTAAATAATTAACATGACTTATGTTTGAAAAAAGTATAAGTATTACTTTTGTAAGAAACTAAGTTAGTTTGACATCCAATAAACTAAGCTCTCTCCTAAATTCAAATTTTCGTTTATAAAGCAAATTATTTTAAATTAACAGTGTCAACTCTTGTAAGAAATTCAACATTTAATGCTCGATTTAACATTACTAGTGAATTGAATATATTGCTTTAATTAGGCGTATTTGATATAGATAAAAACGGCATTTGGAGGTAAAGTATATAGTCGGAGGTTTAGATTTATAAAGGAAATAATTATTAAGAAAATGATATCAAGATCAATTAATAGACATTCAAAGTTTGGAGAATAATTTGACAGAGTAATTGATTGATAATCTTGATTCTGAAAGATAAATATAAAGTAAGTAAGTATTTATTAATAATATCTTTAAAATATAGTTAGCATTAAGTACTATGCCTATAGAAAACTCAATCTCAAAATAATTAGTAAGTGATCATCCTTCGTAGATCTCAGATACGAGAATTTTCTTTCATATAGTCAGTCTGAAGAAGGGTAACGACATTGAAGAAAGATATGATTCACTTATTCAAGCACTAAATAAAATTTTAAAGAATAGATATTTACTATAAGTACAAAGGTTAACTTAAGGCATGTACAAAAAGGAAATCATCAATGAAAGAAGTCATTGATTAAAAGCATATGAATCCCTAGCTCCTCGAATTTAAATTTCTGATGTCTATTGAATATCATCCTATTCATTCTAAACATTTTACTGAAAACCAATTTATCCGATTTAGTTGTGGAAACCAGCAGATACTCTACACCAATCTACAAATTATGTTGGATATTGACAGCTTGGGCACTTCTAATCTTTAATATGAACCTTTAAACCATCAATTAATTTTTTTTTGAATTAAGAAAAGATAATTAAATTCTTTAATAATTCTAAATTTTCACTTATCTAGGATGAATTTTAACTATAATCCAAAAGAATTAAAAAATAATATATGTATAAAATAAATTAATTTTTTCAGGAAAGTTTTCCCCCCATTCATTAAATATATTTATTTGCAAAAAATTGTTGAAAAAATATATTAATCACTATAATAATTTCTCTCTATAAATTATGCAACTTTTAATTTATAATTTTGAAGGTTTACAACTATCCCTTGTCTCATATTAATTAGAACTATATTTTTTAGAAAAAATTCGAATCTTTATCAAGATATAGAGTTAATGGATATTCAATTAAGCAAAATTTGTCTAACAATTATGATAAAGATTTTGAAATTTGCCTAAATTTGCATTTTCTAAAATTAATTTCACGTTAATTAATTAAGCCTTGATTGAAATTTTATTTTCAAATCATTTAAAACCACTTGAAATTAATTAGTTATTTCTTGGGTTTGAAATTTTCTAAAAATTGAAATTGCAATAGAAGTGTGCAACATGATCACAAACAGTTGATTGGTTGTAATAAGTGTTAAAAGAAACTTTACTATTACAGAAGCAACAAACTTTGGCTGTTTGGTAGGGAAGATAGTCAGAGTATCTGATAACATCTGCAAAGTCATTCATTTTCATGATAACTTATTGAAATTTAATCAAGAAAGCTGTCTAAACTTTTCTATTCAAAACTTATAAGTTTCCTGAAAATTTGATAGAAGCATCAATTATATCCTTAGAAAGTAGCTACAAATTTGAGCTTGTTTAATCTCCTTGAATTGATTCCAAATAAGTGCTGAAAACATTCTTGTTATTCTCAAAGTTATTACTCATCCAATTCAAATTTTTGAAGAGCATTCTGTTATTCTCTTCAACATTCTTGAGTGTCTCCACACAAGTGTGATAAAGTGTGAAGTCATAGTCACGCTAAAATTGCTGTAGCATACCTTCAACAATAACAATTAATCTATTGTTTGAATATAATACTCTCAATATATCTTTAACTTGCATGGCTTCATAACAATAGAAATCACTACTATCATTATTCTAAGGGTTAAATTACAGTGTTTATGTTGAAAACATTTCTTGGAATAATGACATGAATTAGGGTAATGCTACATTTCTAAACCTTTAGAATTAAGAGATCTTATGTGCATTAATAACCCCAAAGCTTTTAATAAGAATTGAAAATTAATTATTTTCTTTTTATTGATAAAAATGAATTAAAAATTTAAATGGAAAATTAAGCAATTTTCTTATATAGACTTGAAAATAATAAAATAATTTATGTTATAGATTCGAGATCTAAATTATTAAATTTTTCTTAATTTTAACTAAATTATAGAATCCTTATTTATAATCAATTAATAAAATACATTATAAGAGTTATCAAGGTTTAGCTTTGTTCTAAGAATCTGTTACTCCTTAAATTTTATTATTGTAAATACTAGTTTACTTCATAAAACCATTTTTATTTGTAAAAGAAAATTTGATGTCTAGGAAATTGGAAGAGCATGAAAGTCAAAGCATTTTTTCCTGATATTAAATTTGAGTGAGCTGCTTCCATTTCTGGAGAAATATTATGACTGCTTTTATAAAGTTTTAATTAATATTGATAAAATACAAAACAATAGGAAATTTAAAAGAGTAAAATACAAATACCTGCCATAAATAATAAATAAAAAATTTAAATCATCTCTTTAATTATAAAAATGGAGAAAATGAAATATTAAAATGAAAATATATCTTAAAGTTATTTGTCTGAGTGATTTGAATAGTTTTTCTAATTTATTTTTATTTTAAATTCTCTGATTATTTTCTTATCGAGCGAAGACTAGATCATAAGTTTCATTTAAAATATACAATGTAGGGTTATGACTATTAAAAAAACTAGAAATTCAAGTCATTAAAGCTTTCGCACAAATAAAATACTAAAATAACAATCACATATTATACTCAATATTCAAGATGTAGTGCTTAATGAAGATGAAGAATTGAGAAGGTTATGAATGATAAGTTTGAATTTTTATGGAATTCTAACACAAAAAATGCTTAAGAAACAAATAAAAATAGAAAGGTTCTGAAAGTTAATCATTGAACTAAAACCCATTTTATCTTTTAATCTTAAAATTTTTAATTTTATTCTGTTATCTTGATTATTAATTACTAATTTTAATTTTGAAAAATTCATGATCGATAATTAAAAACTAGCATAACCTAGAAAATATAAAAAACATTTTTGCAATTTTTAATGCCACAAATCTATTTAATTATTTTGATTATTTGCCAAAAAAAAATTTGTAAAGTCAATTTAATTTAAAAAAATGACAATAAATAAAGAAATCAAGAAAAATACAGGTTATCCCAATATTCCTTGATTATAAAATAAAATAATAAAGAAAATAATTTTTTATCATTCAAAATAAATTAATTATTTTTGGATTGCTATTCATTGTTGTACCCAATGAGAGATCATTCATAGACAGCCAAATATGGTTTGAGTGAATCTATGCATTACTATTTGAAACAGTATTAGCATTTAGATTTTGAGATTGATTATTATTTTGCTCGAAATGGTTGAGTTGCTGCATCTCATTGATTGAATTACCTTACGCATCAGAAGAAATATCACCAAATTATCTCACAGCTTAATCAAGAAATTGCAACCTTAGATTATTGATTTCAGGGCAAATAAGATTACAAAAATTTTAACACTTAAAAATAATATTTAGTGGAATAGTATAGATAATTTATTAGGGATTCAAATTTATAAACATCATTTTTTTTTAATTTACTAATGTGTTATATTTTCTAATAAAAATTACATAATAATTATATATTACAAATTAAAAGTTTCTATAAAAAAATTATATTGATAATATCTGAATAATAAAAAAAGTTAATAAATAATTAATGTAATTTGTATATATAATTGATTTTAAACTATTAATATTTGTGAAATTTCTTAATAAAATTAGGAATTCATGAAAGTAAATATAAAACAATTTCATTTCCCACTTTTTAGCAAGAATAAAATTTTAAACCTTACTAAATATATATTAAAATAGTTATTTAAAGTATTGAGTTAAACTATTAATTTTGAAAAGATTAGCCTCAAATTATAGAAAAGTTGCGTTGTATAATTTTAATTCATATTAAAAGTCCAATTACATTTAAAATACAAAAATTATAACCAAGAAAAAAACGATATTATTGACTACTTGTTCGTATAGATATATAAAAATAATAAAAAAACTTTTTGTAAATAAGAATGCCAGAATTCTTTGCAATTTCGATTTTTTAGTATAAAATTTTTAATATAACTTTTATAAATGATAAGAAATAAAGAATCTCAAAAAATTTTAACGCTTTTTCATATTTCTATTTCATTTTATAAATATCTTTATTAATTAATACCAAAAATTAGGAAATCAAAATAATAACAATCAAAATTCATTATGTTTAAATCTTGAAAGTTCTAATGGATAGTGTTTTCTTAGCCTATTGATTCAATTTAATTGAGTATTAAGCTTTCAGGATTGTAGAGCACTGATGATTCTTAAATTTAAAATGGCTAGGCGTTTGATGAATTTGACACATTTATCTGTATAAGTTTATTTTATCCTCGTGAAGGTATTACAGTATGTGGATGGGAGTCTCAAGAAGGCGTATATTTTACCCCCATTATGGAAACAATATTCTTAAATTCTAATCCATAAAGCTGTGTTGAACTTCTTGAGTAGATTTGTTGATTTTGTAGAGGAGTATTCCATTCAATTGGATCCATTTTCAGCTATTGTAAATATAAATTTGAATGCATAATAATTTTTATAAAAAAATAAGTGTTTGCAGTGACGTAAACTATGATAATTAATTAATAAAATCGGTAATATGAGGAATTTAATTATTATTACAAATTTGTAGAGGTAATCTCTAAGGGTATTCAATTAACTTATGCACATTTGTTTGCATTTTTATTAAATAAAATTTAAGATTTGCCATTTTAAAGAAGGAAATGTATTAAAGAAAAAACAGTCAAAATAATTTATAAAGATAACAATTGCAAGCTTTATGATAAAACGTAATAATTAGTCATTGTAAATAATTAATCAAAAATATAAAATAATTTTTATTCATTTAAGTATCTTTTCATTTCATTATTTATTTCAAAATAATAAGTAACATAGCCTACATGAATTTAGTGCTTAATCGAAGCAAGAAAATATTCCAATTATGGTAGTGATACTATCTTTTAATGCATTTCAAGAACAGTATTCAAACATTGATGTGGGCTTGAACAAAATACTTTAAAAAAGTCTACCTTAAGTATGACAAAGTTGTTGACAATTTAGAGTTCATTAAGTTCATACTTAATCTAAGGTGATGTGATCTCTCTTAATTATGAGACTTTTTCAGGATCATGTTTTAAAAAGTACAGTAAAGCATCTCTCTCTAGTTGAGCTTTCCTGAAAGAGTCTCTTTATCTCTTTTTGCCAACTTTTATCAAAATTAAAAAAAACAAGTAAATATGAATTAAATAGATGAACTTATTATATAATAGATCATAAAATTTGAGTATAAATTTTACTTTATTTTTTTTAAAGTTTTAATCTATCTTAATAAAAGACATTAAATTCTATATTCCTACAAATTCTAATTTTTATTAAATAAGTTGAATTTATCAAATTTATAAATATATTACAGAGTGTATGAAAATTAAAAAGGATGGTAGCTCCAATACTAAAATGTTTATATAAAATTTTCTCACAAATTGATTTTTTATATATTTAGAAAAACATTTGCCTCAAGCATTTAAATATCTTATCTTATAATTCTCATCTAATAAGTTTAATTTTTTTAAATAAATCTTGATTATTTAATCTCATGCTTTATTGAGCTTCATTTAATTTAAATCAATTATCATTATTCATTCTTTCTATAATTTTTAACAATAATGAACACTCAGGTTTTTTTGAAGCACAATAAAATTAATTATTCTCCTTCAATAATTATATGACTCAAACTTAAATTTTATTAACAATTTTAAGTAAAATAAAATAATACTGATAAAATTTTTGATAATAAAACTTATTCGAAGGCAGAAGACTTCCCATCATCTTATTGTTTTTTATTTTATCAAAATATTTATAATTTAAGCTTAGATAAGTTAGAATTTTTTAATAAAAAAAAATAAAGTTGAATTAAAAGTTAAGTATCCTTTTTAGGATTATTTAATTTGAAATTCATTAATTATGATAAGAATTTTTTGAATCTAAAAATATAAGTAAGTAATGTATATAATTATTTCCATAAGTAGAAAATTAATAAATTTTGATAATTTATGAAGTAAGTGCTTCCTTCGTTCTAGTATAACTCTACTAAATCATCATAGATTTTATCAATCTCCCTCTTCTTTTTGCTTACTGAATCTTTGACTAAGTCTATTGCCTACTTAGCAATTTTTTTGATATCGATCATAGCAAGATTAAGGGTATCTCTACAGGCTGTGTTCAAAAGATTCAAATTGAATTTCATAATTTCATGAGATGCATTATTCTTAGGACTATCAATGAAGTATCTAACAAATTGGGAAGTAGAGCTGCTCATTTTGTTCACATTGAAGAAGCTAAAAAATTATTGACAGGAAATATTACTTTTAAAGATCTTTTGCAGAGACCATTTTTGAGTTGAATGGAATGATACTTTTCCTGTGAACAGGAATTATTTCCTTTGTTATGAACTTCTTTATCAACACAGCCGTTATTGCATTTTCAGGAAGGTAAACGTCATGGCATTTAAGTTCTTATAGCATCAAGTCTTTGGATGGAAGTTCTTGTTTGAAAGTTGGTACATCTTAGATGAAAAAAAGTGCTTGCACACTAGGAAGTACAGGAACAGAAGATTCCATTAGTTTTAAATAATTTAATAAATAATTATAAAGATATTTGATCAAAGATATTTAACTTCTACATTGAATATATTGTCATTTATTATTGTAGAAGTAATATTATTTTATTTTGGGAATTGAATTAATAATATACTAAAGATAAGTTTTTAAGTTATAAATAAATGATCTTTTGAATAGGTTATTTTATAAAATAGTTTTTTTTTCCTAAACTTTTTTTTGTTCTAAGATTAAAATTATATCTTTTTTAATTCTTATCATTCTCGACTAATATTTCCACTGAAATCATATTCTTTCTTAATTAGAAGATTCAGGAATATTTCAGTAAAATACATTTAAATTAGAATTATGTGATAACCAAAGCATTTATTTATTTTTATTTACCATGATTTGAATTTAATGCCTAGTATGATTTAAGTCAAATATTCATTTTGAAATCTAAATAATTATAATACCAAACTAGATAATATTATATAAGTAAATCAACTCTAATAATAAATACAATAAAAGGTATAGGAACAAATTATCATCATAAAATCGCATTATTTTTTTATTTACTATCAACATGATTGATTCCCTAAATTTTGAAGACGCTTGAGATGAAAGAGTTGACTGTGTGCCAATAAAAAATCTTTATATAAAAATTAAAGTTAAGTGAGTAATTTAATACCTGAATTCCAATTATCAGATATATAATTATTTAGAATTTTACATTTTAAATATTATTAGCATTGAAATTACTAGAATAGTTTTTGAACTTCAAAACTAAATAATAAGGGTATATCTTTATAAAAATACTTAAAAACTATCTAAATCAGCTCTGGGATAGAGACCCATGAAGTTGCTTGATTATTTTAACACAAATCGAAGAATTATAGTGAAGGATGTTAATGGCGGGAAGAGAGTCATCACACCAAATAGTAAAAACAATGTTGATGAGTAGTAGGTTTAATTTAACATTAATGGACATCACATTGTGTCCATGGAGTAGCGATTGAAGGGAGAAATTTACAGGCTTTATTAAACTTAAAATTTCAACAGCAGGGAAATGGTTCAAAACCAAATACTTAATCAAGTAAGCAGTGTCAACAGGAATCAGCAGATGAGTATTATTGAAGATTAAGACCAGTCAAGATTCACTAATGCTCCCATCCAGAATATTAGATAGAGTAAGATATCTTAAAGTATAATGAATCCAAATAATTTAATGGGTAGATTTAATTGATTAATTTGATATTCTAATTTGAACATACATCTTAGAAATAAAAACAATATATATAGAGGCTAAAATTTGAATTCTCATTTTTGAAGTCAATTTATGAAAATCTTAATTTATTTTATCAAATTGAGGTCTATACAACAATCAAACAACATTTTTCCTTATCTCACTCATTTCTGAATCCACATTCATGATTTTAGAGCTTAAACCTGTTCAAAGTTTCAGCAAGCATAATATATGAAACTCGAGGTGCATCGTAGGAATTTGAGGTAAATCATTTTTAAAACTAAAATTAAGGAAAGTTAATGAATATTAAATTTAGAAAAAATTATTTATAAATCGATTAAAATGATTATTAAAATTATTCACTCACCTTTCATTTAAATTTTATTTATTTAAAAACAATGCTGAATCACAAATTTAATTTAATTAGTGATGGAGTTGTATAAAACTGTAATAATAAATAAAAAGTGATAATAATCAAAATGAATTTAATATAAAATTATTAGAACTTTTTATTTTAATTAGGATCATCTTGCTAAATGTCTAAGAAAATTTCAAAATTCAATATAAAAACTGTTTAAATTTGATTTAAGATCCTGAGAATAATTAACTTTTAATAAGTGTTATTTAATGTCCTATTTTATATATTATAAAATATTTACAAATCTTATACTAATCTATCTTTAATTCAATAAAATATCAAAATAAAGTAATGATTTTTCTCAATTAATTTTTTTAAATAATATGAAGTATTATTGAGAAAATTTAAATTTTATCAATTATTTTTATCTTAATTTTACACAAATTTTTACACATTTTTGAAAGAGTAAACCTTAGGCATGTACAAATACTATTAATCAATTTAAGCAATTCTTAAATGCTTCTCAATTAAGAATTTAGTTCACATCATTAAATTGGGTAACTTTTTATTCATTCTAACCATCATCTTGAAAGGCACTCTGGTTGATCTAGTTTGGAACAGCAGACGATATTCTTCTTCAATCTTAAAATACTGTTGGTATTTAATATGAGGGACATTTCTAGTCATTAATATAAATCTTTGGGGGGGGGAGTTTCCTGCCCCAAAACAATTTCCTGCCCCAACATTAATTTTTTATTGTTTAGCAAGAAAAGTATTAGAAATAAATAAATTTCAATTTCAATTACCATAACCATGTACTAAACAACTTTTATTAATATATAATTTTCAAGGTACATAATTATTCTTTTTCAAATTATATATTATAAACAAGGCTAAAGTAATTGTTTTTTATTATCAATTAATGGGATTTTCATTTAAATGTAAATTCATTATCAAGCTAGATTAAAAATAACTGTATAATAATTGATGATAGAGATTCTTTGAAAATTATAAAAATTACATATTTTTATGTATGGGGCAGGAAACTTCCGAAGGTGGCAGGAAACTACCTTTTTGGGGGCGGGAAACTTCCCCCCTTGGGTGCATATAAAATTTTGGGGCAGGAAACTTCCCCCCCCCCAAACCTTTAACCTTTCATAATTTGATCATTATTTAAAATATATATCCTGATAAACTAGAGTTTTAAAGGAGTTTTCGATTTGCATTATATTTTTATGTCTTAATTTCAAAGTTTTTGTTTTCTAAAAATTAAAGAATTCATCAGAATTAGTTTGCTGCTGAAAATCTTAACCGTTAAAATTTTTCTTTATTTGTTTAATCTATTAAATTATGAAAATTCTTAATATCTAAACATAATGAAGATTTATATATTTTTTTCTTTAGATACATAATTATTAATTAACACTTGACGAAGAATATTTTTAATTAAACTTTCATATACTACTCATTTTTAATAAAATAAAAAATATATACTAGATATTTTTTGTTTCGATATTTTTATCTTAAACATATAGTAAATTTAAATTTTATCTATATAAAATAATAAATTTAATCTTAAAAATTTCTACCATACAAAAAGAGAAAAAAAACTAATTATTTTTTAATTTTAATCAATTTAAACTCAATCAAATTAGTGGATAACTTTGAGGTTAAATGCTTAAACTTTTAAAATTGCAATATAGGTGGGCAACATGATTACAGACTGGTGATTGGGAATAGTAAGTATTTTGAGCAATTTTGAAACTACAGAAGCAGCAGTTTATATCTGTTTAGCTGTGAACATAATCAGATTATCTCACAATACAAGATGGGTCATTCAAACTAGTTATTAATTCTTCAAATCTTGATTTGAAAGTTCAGGCATCTCCAATTAATGATTCTATATCTTCTAAAAGTTTAATGGATGCTTCTTGAATACTTTTATCTAGTTACTCCAAATCTTAAAAATTTTATCCAGAGTTTTGAATTGAAGGATGAAAAGAACTGTAAGTCTGTGTGTTAACCTAGAAATCATTTCTCATTGAGCTCAAATCGTTGTAGAGGATAGTGTTACTTTCTTCAATTAACTTAAGTGTTTCCAAACAAGTGTAATAAAGCAGCAAGTCGTTATCACTTTGATATTGCAATAACATACCTTTTACTTCATCTATCAACATTGTGTGTGAATTGAACTCTGTCTGATTATGTTTAACCTGATTTTTTTGAATCGATAAGATAGATTTGCAGTCATTTTCCCAAGCATTCTATTATGCTTATTCAGTTGGATATAAATTTTGGAACTGAGCCAAGAATTATATTTCCGTTACATCACTTGGCCTTTAAAACTGAGGAATATAAGCTTGATTTTAAAAATCTAAAACCTAATAAGACTTAATGCTTATTATTTTAATTGATAAATTTGAAGAAAAATATGAAAATAAAAAATTACTAAAAATTATAACGCTTATTTATTATTGATTTATTATTAACATATTTGCTTTCCCCTCCGACCCCCCTCCCCCCTCAGCCGAGACCCACTCTCCCCCTCAACCGAGACCCCTCCTCACTTTATTGTAATTTTTGATAAACTTATTTTTACTCAAAATAAAATTCTTGCCCTTCGGGCCGCTATTACCATTATAGATATAACTTGATATATTTCACTACGTCCGTCAACCTTTTTGAAAACAATCTCCAATAGGTAAATAATTATAATAACATTCCTTTTTACTTTCATTAGTAATAATATGATTTCATTGACACACAATAATATTATAGAAATTTCTTATAACTTTAATCGCTTCTATTTGACTAAATATTAAGAATTAATATAATAATTTTACCAATAAGTTTACTTCTCTTTATTTCTTTATAAAAACTTTAAATATTATTTTTACTTAATTTAATTAATTACTAATAAAATCTTTTTTGGTTTAGCATAGATTTGGAAAAGTTCTAAATGATTTCTTTTGATTTTGATTACAATTTAATTAAATTAATGAATAAAAAAAGATTTTATTAGTAATTAATTAAATTAAGTAAAAATAATATTTAAAGTTTTTATAAAGAAATAAAGAGAAGTAAACTTATTGGTAAAATTATTATATTAATTCTTAATATTTAGTCAAATAGAAGCGATTAAAGTTATAAGAAATTTCTATAATATTATTGTGTGTCAATGAAATCATATTATTACTAATGAAAGTAAAAAGGAATGTTATTATAATTATTTACCTATTGGAGATTGTTTTCAAAAAGGTTGACGGACGTAGTGAAATATATCAAGTTATATCTATAATGGTAATAGCGGCCCGAAGGGCAAGAATTTTATTTTGAGTAAAAATAAGTTTATCAAAAATTACAATAAAGTGAGGAGGGGTCTCGGTTGAGGGGGAGAGTGGGTCTCGGCTGAGGGGGGAGGGAGTGGGTCTCGGTCTGAACACATATTAATTAACTTAATTTGGATGAAATTTTCTGGCGAATGAGTTTTTACTTAAAATTTTATTATGATTTTATTTGATTTTTTAAAAGACTATTCTTATTAAGCAATCGTTGTTTAGGTATTATTTTTTAAAAGAATATGTTATAGTAGTTCTTTAATACTGAGACTTTCAATAAATAGATACAAATATAAATATAATCTTATATAAAATTATTAATTTCAATAAATCGAAATTATTTGAAAATGAAAATTAATATATAAAGTACAAAATTAAAAAAAATATGAAGATCATTGCTTAATTAATTGAAATACCTTAAGAACTAATAATATCAATCAACGAAAAATTATACAAAAATATATGTGAATTTACTTCCAAAAACCTTTCCATAAATTTTTTCTTTTTTAAACCTCGTCAGGAAACTTCTTCTCACTTAATATAATTTTTAAATTAAATAAAATAAAAAAGTTTAAATTTAGCTAAGAAGAGTTTTAAATTATCAATATGCTGTTATTAATCGTTGTGTGATGAAATGTCCAAGAGTTGTGAATTCTACAGAAGTTGTGGAGGATTCTATTCATTTAGTGCAGGTTAAAGAAGATTCTGAGAAATATCATTATCCTAGTCTAGTTGTTAAGGATAAGCATGATATGATTAAGCGTTCATTTAAGCAAGTTAATTACCTACTTGGCCTGATGGCTATATTAAAATGTTAATATTGTTCTGAGCTTGAGATCTAGGCATTTTCATGTTGTTGATTTAATTGTTCTAAGAGAAAATAGGATTGGCTGAATTAAACTTCAAAACTCTCTGATAGATAAATAATTAATCAATTAATTTTTACGTGGGATTTTATTAGTATTTTATTATAAATTACATAATCAAATATTATCAAAAGAGTAACAAGTTTCAATCAAATCATATAATATAATTCATTATAAATTATATTAACTATTAATTATAATTCAAAAAATTAATTTTTAAAATAATTATAATCATATTTTTATTCAGACTTAGTTAAGAGTTTAAGTAAAAAAAGATTTTTCTTAAAAATTTAAATTAATATCATTTCAATAAAAGCAAAATAAAATACTTACTAATACTAATATATTATATTAAATAATATAATTTCAAGGATAATCTAACGATTTTATATCATTTTTCTTCAACTAAAAACCAAAAATAGAGGTATAATAAATATTTTATTATTTTTTTAAGAAGTTTGTAAGATTGATTTTATTTGAGAAGGTCTTTTTATAATTTTGAACATTAAGTTATGTTTTTTTTCGGCTTAATTTATACAAAGAGTTTGTAGAATGTATATAAATCAAAAATTATTACAAAGTTTAAACTTATATTATTAGTTAATCAATAAATAAAATGTAAAATGTTGAAGCATTAAAAATAGAGATCAAGGAAAAACAGATATATTGCAATTTTATAATTTGAGTCTTTGTCGAAGAAACACTCAAAATAAAAAATTTTCGTTGACATAATATTAATTCTAATTTTAAGTTAAAAAAAATGATTATATAAGAATTTAAGGATTACAATTAAAAAAAAAAAGCCTTTGTTAATTTTATTTTTTATCTATTTTTAACATAATCATACTAGAATTGTTGCGCGAATTGAGTTGCATCCGAAATGCCAAATTAATTAAAAATAATATTTTTTAATAATTGTAATTTCTTGAACTAGACTTTCCTCACTCAAATTTGAAGCCAATTTATATAGTAAAAGCAAGGAATAAAAGTTCTTCGAATATAAAAGCCTTTGTTAATTTTATTTTTTATCTATTTTTAACATAATCATACTAGAATTGTTGCGCGAATTGAGTTTCATCCGAAATGCCAAATTAATTAAAAAAATATTTTTTAATAAGTGTAATTTCTTGAACTAAACTTTCCTCACTCAAATTTGAAGCCAATTTATATAGTAAAAGCAAGAAATAAAAGTTCTTCGAATAAAAAAGCCTTTGTTAATTTTATTTTTTATATATTTTTAACATAATCATACTAGAATTGTTGCGCGAATTGAGTTGCATCCGAAATGCCAAATTAATTAAAAATAATATTTTTTAATAAGTGTAATTTCTTGAACTAAACTTTCCTCACTCAAATTTGAAGCCAATTTAGATAGTAAAAGCAAGAATAAAAGTTCTTCGAATAAAAAAGCTTTTGTTAATTTTATTTTTTATCTATTTTTAACATAATCATACAAGAATTGTTGCGCGAATTGAGTTTCATCCGAAATGCCAAATTAAATAAAAAAAATATTTTTTAATAATTGTAATTTCTTGAACGAAACTTTCCTCACTCAAATTTGAAGCCAATTTAGATAGTAAAAGCAAAAATAAAAGTTCTTCGAATAAAAAAGCCTTTGTTAATTTTATTTTTTATCTATTTTTAACATAATCATACTAGAATTGTTGCGCGAATTGAGTTGCATCCAAAATGCTAAATTAATTAAAAATAATATTTTTTAATAATTGTAATTTCTTGAACTAAACTTTCCTCACTCAAATTTGAAGCCAATTTATATAGTAAAAGTAAGGAATAAAAGTTCTTCGAATAAAAAAGCCTTTGTTAATTTTATTTTTTATATATTTTTAACATAATCATACTAGAATTGTTGCGCGAATTGAGTTGCATCCGAAATGCCAAATTAATTAAAAATAATATTTTTTAATAAGTGTAATTTCTTGAACTAAACTTTCCTCACTCAAATTTGAAGCCAATTTATATAGTAAAAGCAAGAAATAAAAGTTCTTCGAATAAAAAAGCCTTTGTTAATTTTATTTTTTATCTATTTTTAACATAATCATACTAGAATTGTTGCGCGAATTGAGTTGCATCCGAAATGCCAAATTAATTAAAAATAATATTTTTTAATAAGTGTAATTTCTTGAACTAAACTTTCCTCACTCAAATTTGAAGCCAATTTATATAGTAAAAGCAAGAAATAAAAGTTCTTCGAATAAAAAAGCCTTTGTTAATTTTATTTTTTATATATTTTTAACATAATCATACTAGAATTGTTGCGCGAATTGAGTTGCATCCGAAATGCCAAATTAATTAAAAATAATATTTTTTAATAAGTTGTAATTTCTTGAACTAGACTTTCCTCACTCAAATTTGAAGCCAATTTATATAGTAAAAGCAAGGAATAAAAGTTCTTCGAATATAAAAGCCTTTGTTAATTTTATTTTTTATCTATTTTTAACATAATCATACTAGAATTGTTGCGCGAATTGAGTTGCATCCGAAATGCCAAATTAATTAAAAATAATATTTTTTAATAATTGTAATTTCTTGAACTAAACTTTCCTCACTCAAATTTGAAGCCAATTTATATAGTAAAAGCAAGAAATAAAAGTTCTTCGAATAAAAAAGCCTTTGTTAATTTTATTTTTTATATATTTTTAACATAATCATACTAGAATTGTTGCGCGAATTGAGTTGCATCCGAAATGCCAAATTAATTAAAAATAATATTTTTTAATAAGTGTAATTTCTTGAACTAAACTTTCCTCACTCAAATTTGAAGCCAATTTATATAGTAAAAGCAAGAAATAAAAGTTCTTCGAATAAAAAAGCCTTTGTTAATTTTATTTTTTATATATTTTTAACATAATCATACTAGAATTGTTGCGCGAATTGAGTTGCATCCGAAATGCCAAATTAATTAAAAATAATATTTTTTAATAAGTGTAATTTCTTGAACTAGACTTTCCTCACTCAAATTTGAAGCCAATTTATATAGTAAAAGCAAGGAATAAAAGTTCTTCGAATATAAAAGCCTTTGTTAATTTTATTTTTTATCTATTTTTAACATAATCATACTAGAATTGTTGCGCGAATTGAGTTGCATCCGAAATGCCAAATTAATTAAAAATAATATTTTTTAATAAGTGTAATTTCATGAACTAAACTTTCCTCACTCAAATTTGAAGCCAATTTAGATAGTAAAAGCAAGGAATAAAAGTTCTTCGAATAAAAAAGCCTTTGTTAATTTTATTTTTTATCTATTTTTAACATAATCATACTAGAATTGTTGCGCGAATTGAGTTGCATCCGAAATGCTAAATTAATTAAAAATAATATTTTTTAATAATTGTAATTTCTTGAACTAGTTTTTCCTCACTCAAATTTGAAGCCTATTTATATAGTAAAAGTAAGTAATAAACGTTCTTCGAATAAAAAAGCCTTTGTTAATTTTATTTTTTATCTATTTTTAACATAATCATACTAGAATTGTTGCGCGAATTGAGTTGCATCCGAAATGCTAAATTAATTAAAAATAATATTTTTTAATAATTGTAATTTCTTGAACTAAACTTTCCTCACTCAAATTTGAAGCCAATTTATATAGTAAAAGTAAGGAATAAAGTTCTTCGAATAAAAAAGCCTTTGTTAATTTTATTTTTTATCTATTTTTAACATAATCATACTAGAATTGTTGCGCGAATTGAGTTGCATCCAAAATGCTAAATTAATTAAAAATAATATTTTTTAATAATTGTAATTTCTTGAACTAAACTTTCCTCACTCAAATTTGAAGCCAATTTATATAGTAAAAGTAAGGAATAAAAGTTCTTCGAATAAAAAAGGCCTTTGTTAATTTTATTTTTTATCTATTTTTAACATAATCATACTAGAATTGTTGCGCGAATTGAGTTGCATCCAAAATGCTAAATTAATTAAAAATAATATTTTTTAATAATTGTAATTTCTTGAACTAAACTTTCCTCACTCAAATTTGAAGCCAATTTATATAGTAAAAGTAAGGAATAAAAGTTCTTCGAATAAAAAAGCCTTTTGTTAATTTTATTTTTTATCTATTTTTAACATAATCATACTAGAATTGTTGCGCGAATTGAGTTGCATCCGAAATGCTAAATTAATTAAAAATAATATTTTTTAATAATTGTAATTTCTTGAACTAGACTTTCCTCACTCAAATTTGAAGCCAATTTATATAGTAAAAGTAAGGAATAAAAGTTCTTCGAATATAAAAGCCTTTGTTAATTTTATTTTTTATCTATTTTTAACATAATCATACTAGAATTGTTGCGCGAATTGAGTTGCATCCGAAATGCTAAATTAATTAAAAATAATATTTTTTAATAATTGTAATTTCTTGAACTAGTTTTTCCTCACTCAAATTTGAAGCCTATTTATATAGTAAAAGTAAGTAATAAACGTTCTTCGAATAAAAAAGCCTTTGTTAATTTTATTTTTTATCTATTTTTAACATAATCATACTAGAATTGTTGCGCGAATTGAGTTGCATCCGAAATGCTAAATTAATTAAAAATAATATTTTTTAATAATTGTAATTTCTTGAACTAGTTTTTCCTCACTCAAATTTGAAGCCTATTTATATAGTAAAAGTAAGTAATAAACGTTCTTCGAATAAAAAAGCCTTTGTTAATTTTATTTTTTATCTATTTTTAACATAATCATACTAGAATTGTTGCGCGAATTGAGTTGCATCCGAAATGCTAAATTAATTAAAAATAATATTTTTTAATAATTGTAATTTCTTGAACTAGACTTTCCTCACTCAAATTTGAAGCCAATTTATATAGTAAAAGTAAGGAATAAAAGTTCTTCGAATATAAAAGCCTTTGTTAATTTTATTTTTTATCTATTTTTAACATAATCATACTAGAATTGTTGCGCGAATTGAGTTGCATCCGAAATGCTAAATTAATTAAAAATAATATTTTTTAATAATTGTAATTTCTTGAACTAGACTTTCCTCACTCAAATTTGAAGCCAATTTATATAGTAAAAGTAAGGAATAAAAGTTCTTCGAATAAAAAAGCCTTTGTTAATTTTATTTTTTATCTATTTTTAACATAATCATACTAGAATTGTTGCGCGAATTGAGTTGCATCCGAAATGCTAAATTAATTAAAAATAATATTTTTTAATAATTGTAATTTCTTGAACTAAACTTTCCTCACTCAAATTTGAAGCCAATTTATATAGTAAAAGTAAGGAATAAAAGTTCTTCGAATAAAAAAGCCTTTGTTAATTTTATTTTTTATATATTTTTAACATAATCATACTAGAATTGTTGCGCGAATTGAGTTGCATCCGAAATGCCAAATTAATTAAAAATAATATTTTTTAATAAGTGTAATTTCTTGAACTAAACTTTCCTCACTCAAATTTGAAGCCAATTTATATAGTAAAAGCAAGAAATAAAAGTTCTTCGAATAAAAAAGCCTTTGTTAATTTTATTTTTTATATATTTTTAACATAATCATACTAGAATTGTTGCGCGAATTGAGTTGCATCCGAAATGCCAAATTAATTAAAAATAATATTTTTTAATAAGTGTAATTTCTTGAACTAAACTTTCCTCACTCAAATTTGAAGCCAATTTATATAGTAAAAGCAAAAATAAAAGTTCTTCGAATAAAAAAGCCTTTGTTAATTTTATTTTTTATATTTTTAACATAATCATACTAGAATTGTTGCGCGAATTGAGTTGCATCCGAAATGCCAAATTAATTAAAAATAATATTTTTTAATAAGTGTAATTTCTTGAACTAGTTTTTCCTCACTCAAATTTGAAGCCTATTTAGATAGTAAAAGCAAGTAATAAACGTTCTTCGAATAAAAAAGCCTTTGTTAATTTTATTTTTTATCTATTTTTAACATAATCATACTAGAATTGTTGCGCGAATTGAGTTGCATCCAAAATGCTAAATTAATTAAAAATAATATTTTTTAATAATTGTAATTTCTTGAACTAAACTTTCCTCACTCAAATTTGAAGCCAATTTATATAGTAAAAGTAAGGAATAAAAGTTCTTCGAATAAAAAAGCCTTTGTTAATTTTATTTTTTATCTATTTTTAACATAATCATACTAGAATTGTTGCGCGAATTGAGTTGCATCCGAAATGCCAAATTAATTAAAAATAATATTTTTTAATAAGTGTAATTTCTTGAACTAGTTTTTCCTCACTCAAATTTGAAGCCTATTTAGATAGTAAAAGCAAGATAAACGTTCTTCGAATAAAAAAGCCTTTGTTAATTTTATTTTTTATCTATTTTTAACATAATCATACTAGAATTGTTGCGCGAATTGAGTTGCATCCGAAATGCCAAATTAATTAAAAATAATATTTTTTAATAAGTGTAATTTCTTGAACTAAACTTTCCTCACTCAAATTTGAAGCCAATTTAGATAGTAAAAGCAAGGAATAAAAGTTCTTGGAATAAAAAAGCCTTTGTTAATTCTAAATTTTATCTATTTTTAACATTTTTATACTAAATTGTAGCACATATCGAATTGCATCAGAATTGTTAAATTATTTAAAAGTTAAATATTTTTATAAGTAAAATTTCAATCAATGTACTCTCCATAGTCAAATTTGAAGCCAATTTGTATAGTAAATGCATTGAATAAAAGTTCTTGGAATACAAAAGCCTTTGTTAATTCTTAATTTTATCTATTTTTAACATTTTTTTTTTAGAATTGTAGCACGTATCGAATTGCATCCGAATTGTTAAATTAATTGGAAATAAAATATTTTTATTAGAGAAATTTCAATCAATGAACTAAACACACTCAAATTTGAAGCCAATTTGTATAGTAAAAGCATTGAATAAAAGTTCTTGGATTAAAAAAGCCTTTGTTAATTTTATTTTTTATCTATTTTTAACATAATCATACTAGAATTGTTGCGCGATTGAGTTGCATCCGAAATGCCAAATTAATTAAAAATAATATTTTTTAATAATTGTACTTTCTTGAACTAGACTTTCCTCACTCAAATTTGAAGCCAATTTATATAGTAAAAGCAAGGAATAAAAGTTCTTCGAATATAAAAGCCTTTGTTAATTTTATTTTTTATCTATTTTTAACATAATCATACTAGAATTGTTGCGCGAATTGAGTTGCATCCGAAATGCTAAATTAATTAAAAATAATATTTTTTAATAATTGTAATTTCTTGAACTAGACTTTCCTCACTCAAATTTGAAGCCAATTTATATAGTAAAAGTAAGGAATAAAAGTTCTTCGAATATAAAAGCCTTTGTTAATTTTATTTTTTATCTATTTTTAACATAATCATACTAGAATTGTTGCGCGAATTGAGTTGCATCCGAAATGCTAAATTAATTAAAAATAATATTTTTTAATAATTGTAATTTCTTGAACTAGACTTTCCTCACTCAAATTTGAAGCCAATTTATATAGTAAAAGTAAGGAATAAAAGTTCTTCGAATATAAAAGCCTTTGTTAATTTTATTTTTTATCTATTTTTAACATAATCATACTAGAATTGTTGCGCGAATTGAGTTGCATCCGAAATGCTAAATTAATTAAAAATAATATTTTTTAATAATTGTAATTTCTTGAACTAAACTTTCCTCACTCAAATTTGAAGCCAATTTATATAGTAAAAGTAAGGAATAAAAGTTCTTCGAATAAAAAAGCTTTTGTTAATTTTATTTTTTATCTATTTTTAACATAATCATACTAGAATTGTTGCGCGAATTGAGTTGCATCCGAAATGCCAAATTAATTAAAAATAATATTTTTTAATAAGTGTAATTTCTTGAACTAGTTTTTCCTCACTCAAATTTGAAGCCTATTTAGATAGTAAAAGCAAGTAATAAACGTTCTTCGAATAAAAAAGCCTTTGTTAATTTTATTTTTTATCTATTTTTAACATAATCATACTAGAATTGTTGCGCGAATTGAGTTGCATCCGAAATGCTAAATTAATTAAAAATAATATTTTTTAATAATTGTAATTTCTTGAACTAAACTTTCCTCACTCAAATTTGAAGCCAATTTATATAGTAAAAGTAAGGAATAAAAGTTCTTCGAATAAAAAAGCCTTTGTAATTTTATTTTTTTTTTTTAACATAATCATACTAGAATTGTTGCGCGAATTGAGTTGCATCCGAAATGCCAAATTAATTAAAAATAATATTTTTTAATAAGTGTAATTTCATGAACTAAACTTTCCTCACTCAAATTTGAAGCCAATTTAGATAGTAAAAGCAAGGAATAAAAGTTCTTCGAATAAAAAGCCTTTGTTAATTTTATTTTTTATCTATTTTTAACATAATCATACTAGAATTGTTGCGCGAATTGAGTTGCATCCGAAATGCCAAATTAATTAAAAAAAATATTTTTTAATAAGTGTAATTTCTTGAACTAGTTTTTCCTCACTCAAATTTGAAGCCTATTTAGATAGTAAAAGCAAGTAATAAACGTTCTTCGAATAAAAAAGCCTTTGTTAATTTTATTTTTTATCTATATTTAACATAATCATACAAGAATTGTTGCGCGAATTGAGTTGCATCCGAAATGCCAAATTAATTAAAAATAATATTTTATAATAAGTGTAATTTCATGAACTAAACTTTCCTCACTCAAATTTGAAGCCAATTTAGATAGTAAAAGCAAGGAATAAAAGTTCTTCGAATAAAAAAGCTTTTGTTAATTTTATTTTTTATCTATTTTTAACATAATCATACTAGAATTGTTGCGCGAATTGAGTTGCATCCGAAATGCCAAATTAATTAAAAATAATATTTTATAATAAGTGTAATTTCATGAACTAAACTTTCCTCACTCAAATTTGAAGCCAATTTAGATAGTAAAAGCAAGGAATAAAAGTTCTTCGAATAAAAAAGCCTTTGTTAATTTTATTTTTTATCTATTTTTAACATAATCATACTAGAATTGTTGCGCGAATTGAGTTGCATCCGAAATGCCAAATTAATTAAAAATAATATTTTTTAATAATTGTAATTTCTTGAACTAGACTTTCCTCACTCAAATTTGAAGCCAATTTAGATAAAAAAAGCAAGGAATAAAAGTTCTTCGAATATAAAAGCCTTTGTTAATTTTATTTTTTATCTATTTTTAACATAATCATACTAGAATTGTTGCGGCGAATTGAGTTGCATCCGAAATGCCAAATTAATTAAAAATAATATTTTTTAATAATTGTAATTTCTTGAACTAGACTTTCCTCACTCAAATTTGAAGCCAATTTAGATAGTAAAAGCATTGAATAAAAGTTCTTGGAATAAAAAAGCCTTTGTTAATTCTAAATTTTATCTATTTTTAACATTTTTATATTAGAATTGTAGCACGTATTAAATTGCATCCGAATTGTGAAATTAATTGTAAATTAAATATTTTTATAAGTGAAATTTCAATCAATGAACTTTCCATCTCAAATTTGAAGCCAATTTGTATAGGAAAAGCATTGAATAAAAGTTCTTGGAATAAAAAAGCCTTTGTTAATTTTATTTTTTATCTATTTTTAACATTTTTATACTAGAATTGTGCGCGAATTGAGTTGCATCCGAAATGCTAAATTAATTAAAAATAATATTTTTTAATAATTGTAATTTCTTGAACTAGACTTTCCTCACTCAAATTTGAAGCCAATTTATATAGTAAAAGTAAGGAATAAAAGTTCTTCGAATAAAAAAGCCTTTGTTAATTTTATTTTTTATCTATTTTTAACATAATCATACTAGAATTGTTGCGCGAATTGAGTTGCATCCGAAATGCCAAATTAATTAAAAATAATATTTTTTAATAATTGTAATTTCTTGAACTAAACTTTCCTCACTCAAATTTGAAGCCAATTTAGATAGTAAAAGCAAGGAATAAAAGTTCTTCGAATAAAAAAGCCTTTGTTAATTTTATTTTTTATCTATTTTTAACATAATCATACTAGAATTGTTGCGCGAATTGAGTTGCATCCGAAATGCCAAATTAATTAAAAATAATATTTTATAATAAGTGTAATTTCATGAACTAAACTTTCCTCACTCAAATTTGAAGCCAATTTAGATAGTAAAAGCAAGGAATAAAAGTTCTTCGAATAAAAAAGCCTTTGTTAATTTTATTTTTTATCTATTTTTAACATAATCATACTAGAATTGTTGCGCGAATTGAGTTGCATCCAAAATGCTAAATTAATTAAAAATAATATTTTTTAATAAGTGTAATTTCTTGAACTAAACTTTCCTCACTCAAATTTGAAGCCAATTTATATAGTAAAAGCAAGGAATAAAAGTTCTTCGAATAAAAAAGCCTTTGTTAATTTTATTTTTTATCTATTTTTAACATAATCATACTAGAATTGTTGCGCGAATTGAGTTGCATCCGAAATGCCAAATTAATTAAAAATAATATTTTTTAATAATTGTAATTTCTTGAACTAAACTTTCCTCACTCAAATTTGAAGCCAATTTATATAGTAAAAGCAAGGAATAAAAGTTCTTCGAATAAAAAAGCCTTTGTTAATTTTATTTTTTATCTATTTTTAACATAATCATACTAGAATTGTTGCGCGAATTGAGTTGCATCCGAAATGCCAAATTAATTAAAAATAATATTTTTTAATAAGTGTAATTTCTTGAACTAAACTTTCCTCACTCAAATTTGAAGCCAATTTATATAGTAAAAGCAAGGAATAAAAGTTCTTCGAATAAAAAAGCCTTTGTTAATTTTATTTTTTATCTATTTTTAACATAATCATACTAGAATTGTTGCGCGAATTGAGTTGCATCCGAAATGCCAAATTAATTAAAAATAATATTTTTTAATAATTGTAATTTCTTGAACTAAACTTTCCTCACTCAAATTTGAAGCCAATTTAGATAGTAAAAGCAAGGAATAAAAGTTCTTCGAATAAAAAAGCCTTTGTTAATTTTATTTTTTATCTATTTTTAACATAATCATACTAGAATTGTTGCGCGAATTGAGTTGCATCCGAAATGCCAAATTAATTAAAAATAATATTTTTTAATAAGTGTAATTTCTTGAACTAAACTTTCCTCACTCAAATTTGAAGCCAATTTATATAGTAAAAGCAAGAAATAAAAGTTCTTCGAATAAAAAAGCCTTTGTTAATTTTATTTTTTATATATTTTTAACATAATCATACTAGAATTGTTGCGCGAATTGAGTTGCATCCGAAATGCCAAATTAATTAAAAATAATATTTTTTAATAAGTGTAATTTCTTGAACTAAACTTTCCTCACTCAAATTTGAAGCCAATTTATATAGTAAAAGCAAGGAATAAAAGTTCTTCGAATAAAAAAGCCTTTGTTAATTTTATTTTTTATATATTTTTAACATAATCATACTAGAATTGTTGCGCGAATTGAGTTGCATCCGAAATGCTAAATTAATTAAAAATAATATTTTTTAATAAGTGTAATTTCTTGAACTAAACTTTCCTCACTCAAATTTGAAGCCAATTTATATAGTAAAAGCAAGGAATAAAAGTTCTTCGAATAAAAAAGCCTTTGTTAATTTTATTTTTTATATATTTTTAACATAATCATACTAGAATTGTTGCGCGAATTGAGTTGCATCCGAAATGCCAAATTAATTAAAAATAATATTTTTTAATAAGTTGTAATTTCTTGAACTAAACTTTCCTCACTCAAATTTGAAGCCAATTTATATAGTAAAAGCAAGGAATAAAAGTTCTTCGAATAAAAAAGCCTTTGTTAATTTTATTTTTTATCTATTTTTAACATAATCATACTAGAATTGTAGCGCGAATTGAGTTGCATCCGAAATGCCAAATTAATTAAAAATAATTTTTTTTATAAGTTGAATTTTAATTTCTTATTAAATATTAATTTAATTAAATTTCTTTGGCATTTTGATATTCATTTATTTTTAAAAATATTTTAAAATTCTTTCGAATTTCTAATTATTATTAGATTAGTCATATTTTTTTTATTTTTCTATTTTTCTTTTTTTTTTATTTTTCTTCTTTTTTTTAAAACAAGAAAGGAATATAATAATATATCTTTTGAATAAAAAGCCAATTAATATAATCTACACTTCATTCATTTCTTTTTTATTACATTATCATAACTAGGAGCGAATATAGATTATTTTAAAAATCATTTACTTAAGTTATTGATAAATATTAATGAGATTTATTATAGAATTCATTTGAAATGAAATAAGAAAGTGTACTTACTGGATATCCATAATAACCTACCCAGATTTACAGTGAACTATCATTTTTTAATGAATTTAGATCTGCAATATTTTATAGACGAGAAATGACTCATACAAATTCTCAAAAAAATATAATTATACCTATTTATTATTTTATCATATTTATATTAGAATAAATAGAACTGCGAATAAATTGGATTCAGGATGACATTGTTTACTAGTTACGCTGTTAACGATATCTGATAATTTTAAGAAAATCGATTACTCTCCTATAATTACTCTTATTCAATATAATTGAAGCCTAATATAGTAATTAATTTGAAATCATGGGTAATGAATAAAATTAAATGTGAGAAAAAAATTGAAGATTGTTGTAATAAAAAGAGAAGTTCGCTATTTAAATCAAATAGAACTTAGCACAAGCTATGTGGTTGGAAATGATGACTTGATTAATAAGTTACATGAGATAAATTTGACTAAGAAAATAATGTTATTTATCATTACCAAAGTCAGCAAACAAGAGAAATAAAGAGAAAAATGAAAAATCAATAGGCAGAAGTTGCTCCTAAACACTAATCACAGAATTTAGAAACAGACAATAATTGGTAGACAAAACATAAACATCAACTACAGACCATAGGCCATACAAAACAACATTAAAACAATGTGATTAATAACAAAAGAAATTCAAACACCAACATTTAATTCAGTATTTATCATTGCTAGTTTCGAATAAATATATGACAAACTTATAGTATTGTAACATTAAATTAAAATTTTAAATATATTTATTTCTTAGCAGTTATTTTTAATAGATTTTTTCCTAAATTCAAGTTTCTCTATTTATGTATTTTATCAATACTGATGTTATAATTTACATTAAGAATATACTCAGTCAATTTTTGCAATTATTGATTGAGTAAAAAAAAGGCGTATTCAGCAAATAAAAGTAATAAAACAAACTTCAAAAGTTTAATTAATTAATATATCAATTATATTTTATAATTATTTGATGTTTAAATATAAGTTATGATGATTAATTGTAATCTTTAATAATAAATAATCCAGGAATTATTTTTAATTGAATAAAATCAAACAAAATAATAAACATAATAAATTAAACATAAATTAAAAGATTTTAATTTAAGCTGACTAATATAAACTCTATTATGCATAAATTTGTTTAACAATCATTAGATTAGACAACTTAGAAATAATAAATTCTAGATATCAAACTAGTATGTTTATACTAGAAAATTTTGAATTATAAAGTGCCAATATAGTTGCCAAAAATTTTAATATAATCTCCGTCTTTCATATTAAATATTAAAAATTTGTCCTTGATTTCATTTTGCTCAAAATAAAACAAGCGAGAGTTTTATTTATATAAAGAGTTTAGAAAAATATTAGCTCGCTGATTAATTGAGAGGCACTGTTCATTGCAAATAGATAAGATGAACCACTTGATTGCAATAGAAATAAATAAATTGTATCAGTAATTAATTGAAATAGAACAACAAATTATCAATTCCTTAAATAAAAAAAACTATATAATACATTTATTATTATATATTACATGAAGATTTGTGTAATTTATTTAAGCTAAATATGATTTTTTAAAAAATATTATGCATAGATATTTTAAATTAAATTTTTGTAATTAAAAATTAAATAACGTAATAAAATTATGCATTTCTAAAAATTACTTAAAATAAAGTATTAATAAAATGGAATATCTTAAACCTTTCATATCTAAGTTGCTATTTACCTCAAAAACTTATTAATTATGTATCGTAAATTTGACTTTTATAATACACATACACCTGATTATAAGCTTTAGCTCATTAGCACTAAAGTTATTAATTTTAATATCAAAATAGAATTTACAATGAGCGCTGCTTTGATTTTTATAGGATTGCAGTATTGAGAATTTATTATAAATGTACTATGAATCTTCTAATTTACTGCTACACTAATCTATCTGTATAGCAATTTTGCAAGTATTCATCAGAATTTATTTTTAAAAAAACGAAAATCAAACTTAATATAAGCTTTCTAATACAACTAGTCATAATCTTTAGTAAAAATATAAATTGTTGCTTATTTTTATAAAATTAAGTTGTATTTTAATTTACATATATTTAATTAATGGCTGTTTTGATTTAAAAATGTATTGGTTTTCCTATTGTTTCGTATTTTATCAATTTATAATTCAAATATTAAATCTTATTTATTTTAACTAGACGACAACAATTATTTTTTTGTATATTTAATATTTTATAACGAATATAATTATAATAAGAATGAGAAATGAAGTTTAATTTTTATAATTTTAAAAATATTTTATTCCTCACTTTAACATGAGGATTAGTAATTCATAAATTATTTTCTATTAAAAGTATCAAACCTATAAATTATATAATTTTTTATGTATAAAGCAAATAATTTTATAAATATATATAATTATGAATATATTATATTTAATTTATATAGAAAAGAAATTTCATTATTAATAAAAAATATAATTATAAATAGTCAGAGATATTTTAATATTTTAAGTATTTAATAAAATGACGCAAGCAGTACAAATATATAAATTTACCACCTAAGCTCATATTATAATAAAATAAAATAAATAAAAAAATAAAAATTAGTATAAAAATGTTTGAAAAATACTTTAATTAAAAAAAGACTTATCTTTAGAATTATATATTCACAATTTTTTTACTATTTTGAATTTTGAGGCGAATAACTTTGATCGATTTATATTCAAAATCTAAAAGTTAAATTAAAAATCATTTGTAAACAGCAGTAACTCATTGTCAGTCTTTATTAACCAAGATTCTCAAAAGAAAATATATTGAATATGTGTAAAATAAAATTTAAATACTTATGAACAAGTTTTTGGATATTTTATTCCTCACAAAATATGTATTTTATGAAAATTTTTCTAAACTCATTTTATAAGTTTATTAATGTTTTTTGTGTTTCGATAGGTTAATTAAATAAAGAGCTGGAATAATTTTATTATTAATTCTATTATGGGTTATTATATCTCAAAATTTGCCATTTATTTAATAAAATAAAGGATGATTTGAGAGTTATCAAATAGTTTAGAAAGTTAAGTAAAATATAAAACCCCAAAATTATACAATAATTAATTCATTTTTAAATCATTAAGTTTTAAATTTCGAATATTCTGTTGATTGATCCTTTCTTGATTTTGAAGTTAAGTTTGATCGAATATTCTCACATTTTCATTAGAAAACACAGATTATCCTTGATTTCTAACAGGTTGTGAGTTGGAAAAACTGGGAATACTCATTTAATCAGTTTAACTTTAAACTCTTTGCGATGTTTGGGTGTTTACTTGGAAATTTCAATGGCGGTTTATGTTTTGATTTATAAAAAAAGAAAGAACTCTCTTGTATACAGGTCCAGTTTGCTATGTAAGTTTTCTTTCATAGATTTGTTCCATTTGAGGATTTGTGTTCCACAAAATAGGGCTCATTCTCAATTAATACAAAATAACATTAGGATTTAGCAATTTATTTCTCATTTAATAAATATATTTTTAAACAAATTTAATATTTTTTACAAGGACACTCAAATTTTGAATATAATATATATGTTAGTTTTAGACTTGCTTTATGTTCAGTATCTTTCTATAATCTGATTAAATTATTAAAATTTAATTTTTAAGCTTAATTTAAAAGATTTTATGGGTTTTATCGATTCTAAGATCGCTTTTGATAGAATATTTTTTTAATTTTAATTTCAAAATTAAAATAGAAACCAAACAAATTGTTGAAATTTATATGTTACACAAGTTAACATTTCTATTTAATTACATTCCTACGAGAATAAATTACAAAGCCAACATGAGTTTTGTGTTAGATAATTCCACAAAATGTTTCCAATAAGGGTAATGAAACGATTTTTTCAAGCTCATCAAGAACAGTAAGCATGCATTTATGTGATCTAGTAAACCAGGTTTTGTAGAAATCTACCTTAAGCAATACAAAGTTGTCAACAATATTGGAGGAATACATTCAAACCCACAAATCCTGAAGTTATTATATTGACTTAAGAGAGTATATGCGAAACTGTGGATCAGCTTATGAAAGCTATTATTTAGAGTTTTAATTTAAATTGTGTTATGGATGGGATGGATATGGTGATAAACTTAAGACTATTCTAAATTACACTTCTATAGCAAGGCTGTTTCATAAATCTCCAGTAAAACGATTGGACTCACATCTCTTGGCATTGAATTTAAAGAGATAGGATATTAATACTAAGCTTAAAAGATCTTTAAAACTTTCTCAGCATCTCAATTATTATCTTATCAATAATTAAAATTCTTAAATACTGGCTTCATTTATCTCTGGCAATAAAGCTGTGATGTTCATTGCCAATATCATAAGCTTCATATCTCTGCTCAATCCATAGTTAAAATTTATAAAAAGAATAGAATGTATTAGAAGACAGTAAATCGCATTAAGAAAGTGATTAATTTTAATGTTCTTTATTATAAGGATAATTTAGATTATATATTCGATTAAATACAGAGAGCTTAAGAGCATAATTTAAAGTTTCATTCACGCAGATGAGATAGTATTTATTTTTAATACTTCATTTCAAGATCTTGGTAAAGATATTTAGCAACATAGTAGTATATTTTTTAAAAAGGTTTAAGGTTTAAGCTCATGCAATTTTTGGTGGAATAAACAAGGATAATGGTCTCGAAACTTTCGTTTCTTCCCTCGTTTTATCAAGATTGAGTTAAATTTTAAATTCTTGCAATAACTCAGAGACAAGTACCCTTACTAAGAGATAATTCCATTCGTTGATAAATTATCTGTCCATAAAACATAAGACTCAAGGAAGGAATATAAAGGCTAAGCATAACACCTGTATTAATTTTCCCTACAGACCTCAGTTCAATGGGATTGAAATATATAGGAGGTATTTGAAAGGTCACTACAGGAAACTTCCACTCTATCACTTGATGCACGACTTGAAAATAGATACAGTAGATTTATATACAGTGCTGCTTCTAGTGTCAGTGATATAAAGCAAAAGACTGCGAAAGAGAAGGGAGATTTGAGTATTTTAATAAATTTTATAATTAAATGAATGAATAAATACACATATTAAATTAGCCAATAAAAGAATTTTGTTTCTCTTTCTTTTCTTCTTCTTAAGTTTTCTTTAAGCTTATATTTCTTCTCTTAGTGCAAGCTCCTTGATCTTAGTTCATCTCGTCTATCTTTTATAAATTTTTAAAAAGTCTTTTAATCAATTTGCGCTTTATTTTAGACTTTCTCTCTCTCTGTATAATTTGCTGCGCTCTTTCATAAAATAAGTAGAATGGTTCAAGGTTTTTATATTAAGTTAGAAGGGTAAGCTAACTTGAAATGAAAAGATGATTTTTTATTCCTAAAGACAGGAGTCACTGTTTTTATTCCTTTTTTCCATTTTTCTACAAAAGAGATGCTATATCTTTCTTTGTGTGCTTCCTATATAACTTCATTTAAGTACTCAGATATCAAAGTTCCTAGGATGCCAAGGAAAGAGTCTCTCTTTGGCAAATTATAATCATCTTTATTCATTAGTGTTAAAAGCTTTTTTCTCTTCGCTTAGTGATGCTTTTAAGAATTAGATTTTTGTTTCGTCGTCTATAGGCAAGAACAGACTAACTATGGTTAATTTATTAGTATAAGCTAAAATTTTACCTTGCTAAACCAAGTATCTATAAAGATCCATTTTAATGTGGATTTTTCCGATAAAATCTTGAGAAATAATTTCCTTTTATTGTATCTTTTAAAGAATTCATCTTGGTCCCTTTTTCTTGAAATGTTAATATATTTTAAATCATGTATTTTCGTTCTAAATTTATTAAATTAATTAGGGAGGACCAATGTCAATCTTGAAATGATATGAGCAAAAACTCAAAAACTTGCTCTAAGTTTCACAGATTGATTTCCATTTTTATTGAGAAATCTCCATTAAATTTAACATAAAAATGTTTTATAATTTTAGGAGATTCTCCAAAATAAGTTCAAACTTAATTAGGAGTTTAATTCTAAGGTTAAAACATAACTATGCATATTAAATTTATAAATGATTAATAACGATACCTCAAAATTTAGTAGATATTTGTTAAAAGGACCTACTAGAGATACTAAACTTTATTAGGATTATTTCAATCTATTATAATGTATAAATTTTCATAAAATTTGTCAACTTACAGTTTTTATGGTTATTTAATTTTTACTTCTCAGCAAAAATCTTCCATAATGTCTTATACTCTACAATTATGGTTATCTAGATTTTATCATAATTATAATTAAATATACCAGCAAACTACGATTAAATGAGCGCTAACCTTTTGAAAATAGTGGCATTTCTTGGGAAGTCAATTTAAACTATCATTCCAGTAACTATAAAAGTTGAGACCAGAGACGTTCGCACTTAGTGAAAGCCCGCAAATAACACTTTTGACGAATCAACCTTTGAAATTTATAAAAGAATAATTTAAAAAAGAATAAGGGGTTAGTATATACTTTTAGAAATAAAAAATTATATAATCTTATCTTGAATGCTTTTATCATTATTAATTAAAGTCTTAGAAATATATATTTAATTCATAATTATATTATCAGTGTCAATATTTTCATCGCACTTCCTCCTAATTTAAACTATTGATTTTATGTATTTGTCTGTTTATCTTTTGTCATTGCGTTCATCACACTCACTATTTAAAATAATGATTTCTTCTATTTTGATCATGGTTTATTTTTAGAAATATGGAGATTTTCGTTTTTAAATAGATGAATTCTCTAATAGGTTTCTTCTTATGATTTGACTATTTCTTGAGTATTATTGTGATTTTTCTCTAGTGTTATTAAGTACACTTTAATTAACCCAAGAATTTGCTTTAAACATATTAAAAGATATATGAGTTAATCAAACAGTAATTCTGAACAAAGATTGAGTTGGTAATTAGGACAGTTTAATTATTCTTAATCATGGGTCGAACAGATTTTTTTAAATGAATAAATTAGTAATGTTTTTATTTAGTTACCCTTATTGATTTTATATTTATCAAAATATTAACAATCACCTTATTCACTAATATTTTATTATTTTATGTAATTTAAGAAAAAGGTCATCAAAGAACCTGCCCAAACTGAAGAGGAGGTAAAACAACCCGCCATTGAACATTAAGTTTTACCTGTTATAGTTGACTATAAATTTAAAGAATGTAATTATATTTTCCCTTACAATTCAACTTGTAAGAGACATTCGAGGTATACACAACAATATGCTGAGGTTATTTTTAATCATTAGAAAAGAGATGGGAAGTATGTACTATGAAAAAACATATTCTCATACAAGAAACTTCAAAAATTACTTAATAAAAATGCATAATCAAAGTTTTGTCTAAATTCATGAACCTACAGGGAATAGATTCAAGCCCAGGAAAGTTTTTAGAGTTGATGTGCAGTAGTAAGTCTTTTTTTTAAAGCAGTCAAAAACTTTCAGTCTCTGATATCAATAAAATCATGGTAAAATAGAGGCAATACAGAATCCTTTACTGAAAACTATTGACTTAGATTCTTGGCTAGAAAACTAAATTACTCTAGAGGATAAAATAGCGAGTGAGTCATTACTCATTACTAATAAGTTTACAAGATAAATACTTTAAATTAATTACTCGCTGATGACAAGTTACAAATGGAATTTACTAATGAATATTATACTCATTAAAGTCAAGTTTTTTAATGACTGTAGGAATATTATCTAGCTTGATGCTATTTCTATTTGGTAAAGATTATGTAGCCTTCAGACTTTCCTTACAGATAATCTTATCTGAAAATAGATGTCAGTGATAAATTTGCTAGATAGTTTAACAAATAGTTGAAGGAATCGACGAGCTTCACAAGCTAGGCTACGTTCATTGAGACCTTAAACCAGAAAATTTTATGAAAGATTATCAACCAATTTGAGTATACATTTTTTATTTCAATCGGGCTCAAAGTAAATAAGCCTCTGCATTAGGAAATGTATTTGTACTCCAGGTTATTTCCCAAAAAGAGAGAGAATTGGAGAGACGGAGATATTTCATGAGATATCTCGACACTAGCAGAGATAATAATGAGAGTAGCATGCCAAGAATCGATTAATTTAGCTGCAAGGGAGAAAGATTCAAAGAAAAGAATTAAGCAACATTTAGATTACTAGAAGGATTCTGGAGGTCAAAGAGAGCTGATATACTAAGCTATAATCAAACCAAGCTAAGAAAATTAAAGTAGTTATAGATCGATACAGTCAAACAGAAACTTATAAAGATATGTCTATTGATAATAAGCAAATTTTTGGTGTGAAATTAAATAAAACTCGTTTGATATACTTATTTAATTTACTAACATTCAAACATTTAACCTCTACATAAACCCTATTAAAACCTTAATAAAGTATGTATAATTGTAGCCTTTTATCAATAAAAAATTCAATTAAACAACTTTAGGGGTTTTGGGGTTTTGATTCTAAATTGTTAAATTAATAAAAGATAAAGTAAAAATATAAAAGTAAAGTTGGCTAATTTAAACGATATTGGGCTCATTCGATAGAGGTTTCATTAATAGCTGCACATTATTATTGGCGGCGTTACAATTTTATCACATCCCTGTAGTGAGAAAACTACACTTTAGTCTAACACTTCTTAATTCATTTAATAAAACTAAATTGAATTTATCTCGCTACAAGGATGCGATAAAATAGTACCGCCAAAAGTAACGTTCAGCTAATTTTCATATCCTTATCGATTGAGCTTAAAATCGTTTAAATTGAGGACTTTAACTATAATATTTTGAATTTTCTTTAATTTATTTTAGAATTTCGAATGTATTCCGACAATATTAATTTAGTGAAATTCATACTCTACCTAAGCTGATGTGATTTCTCTTAATTCCATATTTTAGATGGATCATGCTCTTAAAAATAAAGTAAAGTATTTCTCTCTAGCACTCTTCTTTCTGAGGCATTCTTGATTCTTTTCTAACCAACACTTATAAAGTAACCAAAATCTTTATTAAGGAAGAGGTCAATTAAATCATTCAAGCCTTCTTTAGTCTCTTCATTCAATTTTTTTGTGTGAGCTAAAAGTTACTTTGTTGAAATTCCGACAATATTGTTAAGATCGATCATAGCCTGATTTAGGGTATCTTTACTAAGTGTATTCAAAAGATGGGGGAAATATCCTTGCCTCATAGTAGTGGTGGTGAATCGCTAAAGGCAAGGGAAATTAAAAATCTAGAGATCAAAATTAATTCTAGATATATTAAATACTAATCATTATTATTTGTCACATATATTTACATAATAAATAGGGGCCATTAATTATTAAAGATGGCATTAGGATTTTTAAATGAAATTTTCCTACCCTATAGTTTTTCTTCTAATGACTGAATAGTGTGGAACTCCAGAATATATAGCTCAAGAAATTTTGTACCTTTAGTACCCGAATTCTCAAACGACTGAATGAGGATTTTCTCAATATGTGTTTTTGAATATTTTTTTGTCCATCTCCACATATTTCAATGCAAGTATCAATTTTCTCGTCCTGGTCGCTCACTGTAAATATATGTGACAAATAATAATTATCCTTGCCTCATATATAAAAATATATAACTTTTAAAAATTCCTCCAAATCTTTATCATCAATTATGCTTTAAAATTTATATTATAAAATTTAGTAATTTCTTTCAGGATAAAAATTCCTAATATATTATAAAGTAACATAGATTATTAATTAAAATAATAATGCATAATATTTTACAATAGATAATAAGGCAAATGATAATTATAAACCTCTAAATTATTAAAAATGTTGTTTATATAGGGTTAAGGTATATTATAAATTTAAAAGTTGGGGGCAGGAAATTTTCGAAGGGGCGTGAAACTACAAAGAGTTAGGGGACTTCCCCCAAAAGATTCATATTGAATCTTTTAATTTCTTAAGGAGTATCTTTCTGCTCATCCACAATGAGATAACTAAGGTAAGGAGAATCAGTTCTCAGTACATCAAAAGAACTAAAGGATATTAAAGGCGAATAAATCTTACGATAAGAATTTATTAGCAGTGGCAACTTGTAAGTTCACATATTAGATACTTGAACGGTGAACAGGGAGAACTTCCTTTGTGATAAAATTCTTTAGTACAACTTGTGAAGCTAAATCAGGAAAGAATACTTAATGACTGTGTAGTTCTCGGGCAATCAATTCTTTTTGTGAAAGAGTTAAATTAAAAGTAGGTTCGACTTGGCTGATTTGAAATGGTCTTGGAATTGGCAATGGGGGCAAAGATTCCATAATTTGAATATCTAATAATTAATTATAAAAATCTTATCAAAAGATATTTAAATCAAGATATTAGTTTAAATCACTGAATCATAATGATAAATATTAATATTTCAAGCAATATAGCTATGCAATAAATTAAAAAATAAACTTTAAGCCATTAAACTATTATAGTTAAAATAGATATTACTTTTATTATAGGGGAGATTCACAATATCTGTTGTAAAATTCCTTATCTTTTTTTATAGAGTAATTTGTATTTTTTTTTAATATTATTTTTTTTCTCATGACATTCCCTTCACTTTTACCATATCATTTTATTCTAAAAAGTTACAGAATAATTAATAGCTGACACGGGATTTTATAAATTTCAAAAAAGCTAATATCATATTATGCATTTTCCTCTCTTTTTTTCCTTCTTATCTATTTAATGGTTAAATTTTAGAAAATTCTTAAAACCATTATTCCCTATTTATTAATTTATGAATTTACTTTTGAGATATTTAATAAACATTTAAGCATTACACCATAGTGACTAAATAAATCAAGATATTTCTCAATTGTATTTATTTCTCGTGAAATAGAAAAACATATAAAATTACGAAGATGCTTAATAATTTATATCTGATGCTCATATATTTTATTAAGTATAAAAATTTGATACAAGGAACACTCTGCTTATCAATAAGAGAAAAAAAGATTTCATAATGATCATTATTGTATGTAAAATGACATTGCTAAAATTACCAACCAACTTTACATAAGAATTATTAAGAGGGATTATTTTATCATTAAGAACAGATTAATTTTTATATTTTAAAATGAATCATTTTACCAACAGTCAGTTCCTAAAATAAAAAAATTAAAAAAAAGTTCAATAAAAATGCCACGAAATTTACGATAACTTTATATGCCTCTTTACATGAGTAATTAAATCTATTTCCTTTTTGAACTCTATCAGTTATATCATTAAAATATTATTCTATATTAATTTTTTATAAAATATAATTAAATTATTATTCTTGAAAAGCATATTATTTGTTCAAATATTCATGGATTATATAATAAATTAAGCAGTGTCAACAGGAATCAGCAGATGAGTATTATTGAAGATTAAGGCCAGTCAAGATTGACTAATGTTCCTATCCAGAATATTGGATAGAGTAAGATATCTCATTATTATAATAATGTAATTTAATGGTTAGATTTAATTGATCAATTTTTAGATTAAATCATATCCTTAAAACTCTCAATAACACAATTTTCATGTTATTCTAATTTAAACATATTACATCATTGAAATTAAAATAATATAAAATCATAATTTATTCAATTAATTTGATACACTTATTTATTTCAAGATAAAACAACAATTACACTTAATATAACTATTTCCCTGATATTTTAATTAATAAGAAAATGAATTATCGGATGTGAAGTTTCCTGGCCAATGAACTATTTATATTTTTTCAAAAAGTTTTCATTCATAATTATAGATTTTTGACATCTTAAAATGACAATTACGATATACACATAAAATTTTTATTTAATTGACTATGACTCTTTGAAATTGATCATTAATATTATCAAAATTTTTTAATCTTTATTCTAATACTATATTATATAATTTTAATATAAATTTATCTAAATTTATCATACTTATAATCTTAACAACAGTGAACACTCAAATATTTTCTGATCATAAAAGCTACATGTAGTATCATTATATAATTATTTGCATCAGAAATATTTTAATTATAAGTTAAAGTAATAATTATTAAAATAGGAAAGGAATATAAGTTAGCCAAGATTCTATAAACCTAATAATCTATCCAAAATCCAAAAAAAAATAAGTTTATAAAAGGAAAGTCTCAAATAATATAACATGTAGAATATAAAGAAATCAATGAAAAGTATGTATAAAAATTTATAATAAGATCTTATAACTCTAAGATCACTAGATAAGGTAACGTTATGAAGAGAATGAATTTTTACGAGTTAGCTTTGATAAAAGTAAGGAATTTAAAGTTAATAATTATTAATTTTTATAGGTATAGTAATGATTATAAGCGATTTTCCTGAGGTCTAAACAAATTAATTCAATATAACCTATCTCTTGATCTCTCTGATTTTAACTACATTCATGATTTTAGAGGTTTATAGTCGATTTTAAAGCTAAAAATATTGAAAGTAAATATTTATTACATTTAGAAAAATTGATATTTCGGTTGATTAATAAAAATTTTTCTTCATTAATATTTGATATAAATTCAATTAATTAAAAACAATACTCTAACTCAAAATTTGATTGAATTAGAGATAGATTATATTAAATTAGTAAAAAGATTAATAAGGTATAATCCTTGCTTTGGATGTCAACTTAAATTTTATCTTTCACCTTTGGTTGTTTCTTCTAGCTTTAGTCTATTGAACTTGCTGATGATACCAGCACCAATCTTTAAAGACTTTCAATGATTGCCCATTAAATCGTTGTTTTAATAAGTCAAATTATTTGATTTTATCCACAAAATTGGTTAAAGATAGACTATTTATCACATCAACTTTATTAATAGTCCTTGGCCTAGATAAAATTTCTGCTTTTGAAATTTTCATGACAAACCACAAGGACTAGATTCATAAGTAAATGTTGACAAGAAAAAATACATGTCATGAATACCAGAGAATCCAGAGAATGTAAACAATATTTAATTAAATTTTAGATTATAGAAGTTTTTATTTTAATTGATGTTCTTTTATAAATTTTATTTTTGATTTATAGCTAAATATTTAAATATATTATATAGATTCAATATAGAAATGTATTTATACTTAATTTGATAAACTCAATAATAGTAAACCTCTAAAAGTTTTTTAAAAATTAATTTCGTTTTTTATCCCTTTTACCTTTTTTATCAATTAACATAATTTAACCTACCTTATTTCTAATTCAATTAAATTTTTAGATAGAGTAGTGTGTTTTTCTCAATTAATTGAATATAATAAAAAAAAACATTTCATTAATGATTTCAATTCGATTTATGCAACAACTTTTACTTTGTTAATCAAATTTAATCAATTGTAATAGGTTTTTATATTAAGATTCTAGCTTACACAAATGAAATTGACTTGAATTTTATTCAATCTAATCATCTTATTTAAAGGCACTAGAGTTAATTTAGTTTGGAAGAGCAAACTAAATTCTTCTCCAATAAGCAAATTCTGTTAGTGGTTAGCATGAGTGAAACTTTTAGTCTTTAATATTGTTCTTTAAACATATATGATGATTATTTTATGAATTAATCGAAATAATCTCAGTGTTTTAAAAGAGCTTCCGAGTTAAATTATATTTTCATATCTAATTATAACATTTTTAATTGTAGCTAAAAATTAAAGAGTTATCAGAATAAATTTTCTTATTAAAAATAATCAATAATTTAATCTTTCTATAATTTGTTAAACCTCATTAATAGGAAGGTCTTTATATGTAGACATTATTAAGATTGCATTAATTACTTAATTTTATAGATATATGATTCAAAAAATATTTTAACTCTTTTCTTTTTTCTTTATCATTATTAGAACTTATTATTTATTAAATAGTTATGGAAATTATTACTGGGGATTAACCTAACCAGATAGTTAATAGATTTTTATTAATACTTTTGACTTTCGATACCATCAATATTGAGGAGACTAGTAAGGGCATCTAGCTCATGCTAACATGAAAACACATTGTGGAATGCAATAGGAACAAGTAAGGACTCTTGATTAAACTAGCAGCTTTGTGTGCTAATGAATAAATACTTCTCATACAGCCATGACTGACTTCCATAATGAGTATCATGTTTCGTGTTAAGTCCCTTATTAGTTTCTCAGATTGATTAGTTTTCAGAGTGAAAAACCACAAGAGATATTGCAAGACTGTAATTAAATTTCATAAGTAAATAGAGTATAATATGAGATCAAATAAGTCTATCTTTTGAACTATTTTACTTTCCTTGATAAAATCAAATAATGATAACAATTTCTAACCAATAAAATATTTAAAATGTTTTTAAATTAATGTTTCTTAGGTTTTGAAAAGCAATTTACAAGAGTTAATTAGCATTGTGTAGGATATATGCACTTGTGCCAAAATTTAACAATAAATCAAATATTTTTACAATCAACCATTGTTTTCTATATAATATTTGTCATTCAATTTTATTAAGATTTATATGAAAAAAGGTTAAAGATTTTTTTACAAATGGGGTCAATTTATATATAAACTACGTATTTTTGATGAAGTTATCTGATCCGTTGACATTTCATCTATCACATTGATTTACTTAAAAATTAAATTATATAATATTGAATATAAATATTTTAGATGTAGTTAAATCATAATTTTAATATCTTATTTAATTAGTAAACTTAAATTCTAAAAATTTTTAGTTTTATAGTAAAATCTAAATTCTATATTCTAATATATAAATAAAATATTGATATATTTTACTTATTTTATTAATTAATATTTAATCATATTAAAACCCCAAAGCCTTTTCAGTAATTTATTTAAGTTTATAATCTAGAAGTAAACTATAATTGCATTCTTTATTAGTGTTTATGTAGGGATTTAAATGTAATTTATATTAATTTATATTTGCTAGGTTTGGGGTCAGTAAATGACAGTGACAAAATGGATATGCTGGTTATGCTGCATTATAGATGTGATGATTATAGTGAATAAATCAAACCTATTTTAAATTGCACGTCTATAGCATACCCGCTTCAAAAATATCCTAATACTATTAGATCTCATTTTTAGCCTTGTATTTTTACGATAGCAACTTTCTTCTAAATATAAGAGACATTTTAATTTTTAACACATTAACATTGAATATATTATTAATGATAAGACTCTTTAATAATTGGCTCATTTCTGTATTGTTTAGAGAGCTGTGATGTTTCATCGTCAATTTCCTTACCTTCATATCTCTATTCAATCGATAGCTAATATATATATATATATATAAAAAGAATGGCATATCTTAAAAGGCAGTCAATAGCCTTGACTTTAAAATGGTCAATTTATAAGGATAATTTAAATTATATATTCAATAAATGCAGAGAACTGAAGAGCATAACATAAGGTTCACTCACGCTGATGAGGTAGAAAGAATTCACCTTTAAAATCTTATATCATAGTATTGGTATAAGAGATACTGAAACATAGAAGTAAATATCGACAATATATGTTTAAAAAATTAAAAATTGAAGAAAGTAATTAATAACATAATATAATTATAAAAACTTAAAAGTGGAATTAAAATGGAACAAAATAATTATTGATTGCAATTAACCATCTCTGAACCTTTACGTATTTCACATCAAATGAACCTTAAGTAAGTAAATTCTTTAATGATAATTTATATTAAAGATGCAAATTTCATAATAACAATTCATTATATCAGATAAGTTTCTTATATTTTATCATTATTTTGAATTTAGAATTTGTAAACTGCGCTGCTATTTTTATACATATAAAACTAGATTCACTTGCTAAACACATCTCTAAATTCTAAAATAATTTAATCAATCACTTCTACACTTGTTTGCTTGAAAACAATTGAATTAGGAAATATAATATTAATTTTAAATTCAACATGCAAAATTGGAAAAGTCTATCTGTTTGTTTTTTTGCTGCTTAAAAAAATGACTCCATTTTTTTTCATTTTCCGTAAATATAATTAAAAACTAATTTACATAATATATATAATGACAGTTTTAATTGATTTTCGTAATTTGTTTTACCGATTCTTTTCAATTTTATCAATAATTAAAAGTTTAAGGTATAAACTCATGCTGTTCTTAGTGAAATAAGCGAAAATAATGGCCTAAAGACTTATGTCATCCAATGCACAATTAAGACGAATAAAAAATTTAATCCTTGCAAAAACTAAGAGACGAGTGCGTTGACAAAGAAATTATTTTGTTCGTTAATAGCTTTCAGTTGATAAAGCTAAAAAGTAAAAGAAGGAATATGTTCTGACCGAGACCACCCCTCCTCCCCCTTCCTGTTATCAACTAATTTTATATTATTTTCTTTAAAGTTATTATTAATATATAATCACTTTTACAGACAATATATACATTTTTAGTGATTACTTTTATATTTTACACAATTTTTAAATTTCAAGTCAATATTGCATTAAAATTTCTATATAATGTGATATGCTTTATTTAATTTTTATTGCAAATTTATTTTACTATGCCAAAAGCCAATAAAAAGGATTAAAAGAAAAATAAAAATAAAAAGAGAAAACTTGATAAAAATATCTCTTTTTGAAGTTGATTTCAAATAAGTAATTTAATATATTGATGATAAATACAGCTAAATTAATGTTGATAATAATGCAGATAATTTGAAGTAAAAAAAATAAAACGATTAAAGAAAAATGAAGTTTAAGATTAATTATCTAAAGAATGCTAAGTTAACTAAAATTAAGACCATATTGATGAACCAGTTTAAATCAATACCTACTTACTTGTCTAAAGATAATTTAGATTAATTTGAATTTATTGAAAATCATTAAAATTTAAGTGATGTAAGCCACTCATAATATTCCAATAATATTGATGAATTATTATAAGATGACCTTGAAGAAAATCAAAATATTTAAAACTAAATTGATTAATAAACTTTGACACTTCAAAATGTAAGTAAAGATGGTAATTGCATGTTTCGAGCTATTCTTTTAGCATGAATTTCCCAGAAATTTAATATCATTTATTAAGATAAATGGTAGTCAGTTATATTAGAAATAATAGATCCAAATATGAGTCAATCATTAAAAATAACTATGATAGATAATTTGATTAGTACTTAAACACACTTTAAAATGATAAAGTTTGGGGATCCAATATTGAAATGAGACCTTTAAGCAATATGATTAGAATTTAAATTTGAATTTAAATTTACAATGATTTAACTCAAGATCCAATATATATATATCATTAACCAAAATAGATTTTCGAATCAAATTAAAATACACTTTAGAGATTCTCATTTCTATATTATACTTCATAATTAATAATAGGATGATTAAATTAAAGAATAAAATAATGAACAGGATTTGAATATTAAAATTATTTTATAAATAGTTTTTAAGTAGAATGATATTTAAGAATAAGAAATAGATGAAGATGAAATCAAATTAATTCTACTTAAGTTTCAAAATATCCAAGAGCAAACTTATCCTTAAATACACAAAAATAATTAAAGATATAAATAATTTTTAGATTATTTTATAAATAAAACATAGCCTGAATTCATAGGAAAGCTTACAACTAGAAGAAAAAAAATTGTATTTAGATAAAAAGTAAAGAGATACTTGCAATAATTATGTGAAAATAAACAAAGCAAGGCGTGTGATTCCCTTTTTATCATGAAAGACATGAATAATTATAAAGATAACAAGTTGTATGTTATTCCATTTGCTCATGAAATATTGGATATCATTAGTTAGGCACATCGAGCATAATGAAATGTAGGTTTACATAGAAATATCAGAGAAACATTTAAACATTAAAGATAATCTAAACATTACTTATTATGGAATGGAATAAGATATTAAAAAATATATAGGAAATTATTAAGAGTGTATGTTAAAAAAAACTGTACAAATACCTAAAAAATAGGAATTTTAACCAATACTTTCTTCAAAACCATTAGAAAGAATTTAAATTGATAATAAAGACATTGGGCATTTAATTAAAAAATATCCATACTTATTATGTATTGTTGATAATTTTTCAAAATTCGCTTACGTACTTAAAAATAAAACTGCAGAATCAGTAATAAAACATATTAAGAAATATTTAAGTACTTTTGGAATACCATAAATAATTTAATCAGATAATGGCCTTGAATTTTGTAATAGAAGAATGTAAGAATTAATAGCAAACTTTTAAAATATTTAGCATATCACATCAAGGCCTTATAACCCTAGAACTTTAGGATTTGTTGAAGCTTTTAATAAAACAATTAAAAATGAATTGGGTTCAATGTAGTATAAACTAAATGAGAGATTTGAAAATAAAGCAGCAATCTAGGATTTTTTTATTCATTATAAAAATAAAGATCATTCAACAACAAAATATTAGCCAAGAATTGTTTTTACTAGCTCAGATTTAGAGTTATATTAAAAAGTTAAATAGAATATAAAGCAAATATGTGTAACTCAATTTTTTCAAAACTGGATAAACTTGTGTTTTATTCAATAAATTTTCTATAAAATAAAAAAAGTGATTGAAAAATTGGAAGGCATGCAAGGAGATATGGCCAATATACAATAAAATGCACAGTTACTAAGATATACAGAGTCTTAATTCAAATCTAAATTGACAAATAGAGTAATCTTCCTAAAGAGCTAAATGTTGAATAGATTTATACAACACTTTACATTAATCTAAGAGGTCATTATTTAGCAAATTCATGATTAATTTAAAAACTTAATGTTTAATTTTCTTAATGATTTTAATATCACTCTTTCTTAATCATTAATCACTATAATTTACCTTTAATAGTCGAATTTTATTTATTATAATATTATCGTAAAATGTAATAAAAATAAATATTAAATTAAATTATTAAAATATAAATGTTTTATAATAAAAGATTAAACTCAACAAATCGCAAATATTTATAATATTTGTACAAAAGATAATGAATAATATTTCTAAACATAATAATATCATTAGAATATCTATATTAATATTAATAATTAAGTTGCAAGCTTTAATGAAAGTAAATTACATTGGAATATATGAATATTACTACAATTATATAATCTTTTTTAAATTATAATTTTTTGTTATAAATTTAACCTAGTCAATATCAATTAATTAAAAGTTAGAATAATCAATTTGAATAATAATTTTGTAAATATAATTAAAAAAATAATCTTATTTACTACAAGTGAATGATTTAAAGCAACAAATATAATTTATACATACTTTGAAATTACAAATATTATTTAAAATATATGAAAGATTATTAAGCTTAAGACTAGGAAAAAATTAACATAATTCAAAATACATATAATTTTCTTTTAATCCTTTTAATTATATTTGGCATAGTAATATAAATTTGTAATAAAATTTAAATAAAGCATATTACATTATAAAAAGAACTTAATGTAATATTGATTTGAAATTTAAAAATGTGTAAAATATAAAAGTAATCACTAAAAATGTATATATTAACTGTAAAAGTGATTACATATAAGAAAAATTTGAATTTAAATAAGGTGGTTGAAGCAATATAATTTATATAATATAAAGTTTGAGAAATAAAATAAAAGAAGAAATGAGGGGTTATGATTGATAATGGATAAGTAATGTGCAAGACTGGTTTTACAAGAAAATGATGCTACAAGATCAGTGTTCTAAACCATAGCTGGAAGACTTAAGATACCAGGCATCCATGGGTGGGCTCGATTAAAAAGATGTGTATGTGGGAGTGAAGTCACAGAACTTGCGCGAAAACGGTGGAGCAGTCATAGGAATTCCTCTGCAGCTCCAAGGTGTTCCCTATTGTAATTCTACTGTAGCCACAGAGGTTTCCTCTAGAATAATAAAACGAATAATTGTAATGCAAATGCGTGTTCGATCGATGATGCAACTTACTATTTGTTGAAGTTGATTTTCATGTGATGCATACCACCAGCTTTACCTCTACCATGAGAATGCTTTCTGTGCTTGCCAACTCTACAGTGATCGGCGGAAATGTGACCTCTTAGCTTTCTTGTCTTTTCAATCCTGAAGTCTAATGGAAACCATATTATATACCAATCTGCTTAACATTTTGCTCAATTAGATTTATTAAATATTTAAGCTCAATTTAATCTCTTTTATTAAAAATAACTTTTTTAAAAAATCATAAAAAATTTGTTGATAACAGGAGGGGAGAGGGGGTCTTGGTCAGAACAGGTATATCAAAGAAAAAACTTAAAACCTGTATTATAATAATTTAAATCACTCATTTGAATGGAATCGAGTTAAGTTTAGAGCAATTGAATAGGAAATTAATATGAAAGTTGTGCTTAAGCTTCTTATGAATAATTTGAAAATAAACTTATAAGATTAAATAAAAAGAAAAGCATAAAATGCAAAAAAAAAAATAAAGAATTTATAAGAGAAAAAAATGTTTAAATACAAATTAATTATTGCACATATTGAATAAATAGGAAAAAATATTCTTAAACACTATATAAAGTATGCGAAAATGGATTGAATCAATATTTATAAGAAGGATTAGATGACGAATAAATGAAATTTTATTCAGAAATGAACCTAAAAAAGGATCGTACAAAAGAAGCGCTATGTAATCTGCAGGGAAACAAAACTTGGTTATGTGGTGATTTGACTTTCAAAAGTTCTTGTACACTATATCAAGTGCACTTATAAAACATAATTGGCTTCAATAAATATTTGAGTGAAAAGTTTGATGCCAAATAAAAAAAAAAGTGCGATAGAAAAGTGCCTACGAATGCACCTTAAAAGATAGAAGGCGATGTAATGTGCAGGGAAACAAAACTTTGTTATGTGGTGATTTGACTTTCAAAAGTTCTTGGACACTACATCAGTTAAACTCAAAGCACATAATTGGCTTCAATAAATATTTGAGTGAAAAGTTTGATGCCAAATAAAAAATTATCTTATTCAGGAATGTACCTCTAAATGGACCTTAAAAGATAGAGCGCAATGTAATCTGCATGAAAATAAAATTTTGGTTATGTGGTGACTTGACTTTCAAAAGTTCTTGGACACTATATCAATTGCACTCAAAGCATACAATTGGCATCAATAAATACTTGAGTGAAAAGTTTGATGCCAAATAGAAAATTATCTTATTCAGGAATGTACCTCTAAATGCACCTTAAAAGATAGAGCGCGATGTAATCTGCAGGGAAACAAAACTTGGTTATGTGGTGATTTGACTTTCAAAAGTTCTTGGACACTATATCAAGTGCACTTATAATACATAATTGGCTTCAATATATATTTTAGTGAAAGATTTTATGCCAAATTAAAAAAAGGATTCGATAGATAAGTACCTATGAATGCACCTTAAAAGATAGAGCGCGATGTAATCTGCAAGGAAATCAAATTTTGGTTATGTGGTGATTTGACTTTCAAAGGTTCTTGGACACTATATCAGTTGAACTCAAAGCACATAATTGGCTTCAATTAATATTTGAGTGAAAAGTTTGATGCCAAATAAAAAATTATCTTATTCAGGAATGTACCTCTAAAAGGACCTTAAAAGATAGAGCGCAATGTAATCTGCAAGAAAATAAAATTTTGGTTATGTGGTGACTTGACTTTCAAAAGTTCTTGGACACTATATCAATTGCACTTATAGTACATAATTGGCTTCAATAAATATTTGAGTGAAAAGTTTGATGGCAAATATAAAATAATTTGCTATAGAAATGTACCTACGAATGCACCTTAAAAGATAGAGCGCGATTAATCTGCAGGGAAACAAAACTTGGTTATGTGGTGATTTGACTTTCAAAGTTCTTGTACACTATATCAAGTGCACTTATAAAACATAATTGGCTTCAATAAATATTTGAGTGAAAAGTTTGATGCCAAATTAAAAAAAAGGTGCGATAGAAAAGTGCCTACGAATGCACCTTAAAATATAGAACGCGATGTAATCTGCAGGGAAACAAAACTTGGTTATGTGGTGATTTGACTTTCAAAAGTTCTTGTAGGCACTATATCAAGTGCACTTATAAAACATAATTGGCTTCAATAAATATTTGAGTGAAAAGTTTGATGCCAAATTAAAAAAAAGGTGCGATAGAAAAGTGCCTACGAATGCACCTTAAAATATAGAACGCGATGTAATCTGCAGGGAAACAAAACTTGGTTATGTGGTGATTTGACTTTCAAAAGTTCTTGGACACTATATCAAGTGCACTTATAATACATAATTGGCTTCAATAAATATTTGAGTGAAAAATTTGATGGCAAATATAAAATAATTTGCGATAGAAATGTACCTACGAATGCACCTTAAAAGATAGAACGCGATGTAATCTGCAGGGAAACAAAACTTGGTTATGTGGTGATTTGACTTTCAAAAGTTCTTGTACACTATATCAAGTGCACTTATAAAACATAATTGGCTTCAATAAATATTTGAGTGAAAAGTTTGATGCCAAATTAAAAAAAAGGTGCGATAGAAAAGTGCCTACGAATGCACCTTAAAATATAGAACGCGATGTAATCTGCAGGGAAACAAAACTTGGTTATGTGGTGATTTGACTTTCAAAAGTTCTTGTACACATATATCAAGTGCACTTATAAAACATAATTGGCTTCAATAAATATTTGAGTGAAAAGTTTGATGCCAAATTAAAAAAAAGGTGCGATAGAAAAGTGCCTACGAATGCACCTTAAAAGATAGAGCGCGATGTAATCTGCAGGGAAACAAAACTTGGTTATGTGGTGATTTGACTTTCAAAAGTTCTTGTACACTATATCAAATGCACTTATAATACATAATTGGCTTCAATATATATTTTAGTGAAAGATTTTATGCCAAATAAAAAAAAAGATGCGATAGAAAAGTACCAATGAATGCACCTTAAAAGATTAGAGCGCGATGTAAATCTGGCAGGGAAACAAAACTTGGTTATTGTGGTGATTTGACTTTCAAAAGTTCTTGGTACACTATATCAAATGCACTTATAATACATAATTGGCTTCAATATATATTTTAGTGAAAGATTTTATGCCAAA